>JAZGTK010009538.1:0-17186 GCA_036877625.1 Ambastaia sidthimunki | reverse complement strand
CTGTAGAAGACATCAACTTCAGTGCAGTCTGGCCAACAAATAAAAGCATTATTATGTGCAATCAGCAGCCTGTTGTGAAAGTCCCATAAATATTATAACCAGAAGAGTCATTAGGACAAACGATTACAAGCCAAATGATCAATATTTCCCAGTAATCCACTGATCCAGATGTCCTGCCCGTGTGCCAGATCAGTCACGAACTCACAAACTATCCATACGACACTCTGCTTCAACAGAACAAGTGCACAATATACATGCTGAGTGCTACAGAAACAGCATGCCGTTTAGTACACTACACTACCTGTGACGTTCATCTTTCAAAACACCAACATTATGTGATCATGATACAGCTCATTTTGTAATACTGATGTACTACATAAATACACACCCAACATCGTGTACTTCCTATAATCAGTGTGATACATACTACAAGCATGCAGCAGAAGTATACATACTGGGATGCATCCAGGAAGCGTGTGACCTAGAAATGAGAACGTTACCCATTCTCTCAGTTTCCTGGTGCAAATCTTTAGGAAATCATTAACGAAACACAGGAGCTGTTCTGAGCTTAAAATACAGATTAAAATAACATTCTCTGCTGTTGGTCCGTCTGTATCTCTCTCTTCTGCTCTGATGCACAGTATAATAACTGGAGTGTAAATAGAAACACCCTCATAAACACACAAATGATGGAGACTGAAGCTAATCAGATGATTCTCCAACACAAACATGGATGTAAAGTGACTTCAGCTCTGAGTAAATAAAGACAGTTAATTATGCAAATTAGCTGCATGAACTGACTTGACTGACACTGTTTGTTTACTTTAAACAGATTATAGCTGGTCAATTTAGTTAGTAGCTGCGGGTGTGTATGGAAATCACTACCCTGCTCTCTCACTTTCTAAAAGTGTGTTACGTTGATCTTACCTAAGGATTTTAAACTCTACATGCTGCATCTGTGTGTGTTTGTGTGACAGATAAACAGTGTAGGGGAGGTGACGTCTGTCTGCGGTTCACTGCAGTGAGACATGCATTCATTATTCTGTCCAGCAGAAATCACAGCCCACAATAAACTGAAGACTGCAGGGTTCAGACGCGAGAACATGTGCCTGAGACGAGCCCACATATCACCCGAGACGCCGGAGGATTACAGTCTTTCATGAGCTGACTGTACACACACACACAATTGATGAATGACATCATCAGCTGTAATAATCCAGTATCTGACACACACATGTGATTGACTGTCTGGGGATTAATAACAGGTTAAGGCCCTGATGCACACACAGATGATGAGTTAAACTGAAGATTTATCAGGGTAACTGTGATTTAAATACTGCTGCATGCTTCACAAATAACACAGACACCTCACACACAACTGTGTCCAATTAATTCTTATTTTAACAGTATCTATTATTAGCATTTAAAAACGAAAACCTTTTTTTGGTGAAAACAGTCTTTTTTTAAAGAAATGTCACTTGGTTTCATATTGTATCTAATGCAGTTATACTCATAAAATGCTACAGTTAAGTCAAGCTTAAAATATGGAAATAAGACAGACATGTGCATTTATCTCTCAACTATAAAGTGTAAGCAGTAAGTCTGACTTAAAGTTCAGGTTTATTCTTCACAGAATTTCAGGGGAGGAACGCTGCAGTTTTGGCCATCTGCCCACACAAGCACATTCACCATTAATCCCCATAAAGCTGACGGTGAGTGAGTGTTACTCGCCCCCTCCCATGATGTACGATCACCTGACACCTGCTGATGTGCACACCTGTCTGAGAGCTCACCTGAACTTCAACACCAGCACTTTCTTTAAAACACCAGATTTTCTGTATGGATCTGTGTGTGTGTGTGTGTGTGTGTGTGCATGCGAGCATGTGTGTGTGGTTCTTCTAAATGCTGTATCAAGGTCTATACATAGTTCTGAATATCAATAGCTTTTATTTAGCTTTTTATTTACCCACCTGTCGTCCACCCCAGCAGTGAAATCTCATTCTTCATTCGCACCACACGCTCGAGAACCAGCGACGTTTAACATCAAACACACACAACCAAGCATAGAACAAATGAAGGTGACATCTCAGAGCTACAGGACACAATGTTTTGTATAACAGTGCGTCTTTTGAGTGCCAACAGCAGAAACTTTAAATCTTCAGACACGGTTTCTGTGGATTGAACAGGCCAGACTGAAAAACAAGCTCTAATTACACAAAAACCTACAACCATCAGAGCTCAACAGCTCTCGATGAAGTAAAACACATTTATTCATCTACAAACGTCTGGATTTTTAAACCTTAACCTGTCACTGTAGCCTAAAGCCATGCAAAAGCACCAGCTGTGAGATGAGACACCAACATTAGCTTTGGGAGTAAAACATATGGAGAAAGCTATAAAAGTAACATTTATGTCTCTGTTTCATCACCCTAAAGCATCAATTAAACCTCACTAAACAAATGTGACTGTAGTTAAAATCAACCATCACTTAACCAAACAGACATCACACAGACTTCAAGAGAATGTTCTTCTACACAGACCTCACATGTATGAACTGGAATCTACAGAGGCAAGAATATTAGAGTTCTAACCAAGCGCACAAATACCGACTGACTGCTCAAACCTCTCTGAACAAAACTCACTTTAACCTTCCTGCCTGGTTAGCCGTGGATCAATACAAATTCATTTAGGTTTTGAACCTGGACGCAGGAAAGAAATGATTGATTTTGGTGGTCAGTGTGAGCAGTGATGCTGAAATGAATCTCAGAGAAGGCTGAACTGTTCGTTTCACGGCTGGTATAAGCTGATCAGGTGTGTCCTCTGTGTCGAGACCAAAGTCTCATTGTCCTTCTCTCTCTTCAAGACTTCATTATGCTTGTAAATGAAGTGTGCATGTTTCTGGCCGTGTTTGACGCTGGGCTCATATACCTCAAAGCATTGATCTGCTGCTCTTCAAGAACTTCATCAATCCCTCATTCCTGCGGTTTTCATTGACACGCTCTTCAGTTCATGAGTCGGAATGATGGATCGTCAGGAACTCTGAAGAACAAGCAGCTACTGGCTGGTAAAGCAGGTCGATGTCTGAGCTGTCATCTACAGAGAACCACAGCAGGGTTTGAGAACAGACGAGTATGAGGTCACTGCATTCACATGCTCCTTTACTATTGATGGCCATGCAAATCTCATGCAGTTACCATGGTTATCAGCATCTGATTTATGAATCATACATGCATTTTTTTTTAATGGTGCTGCTTATTATGCTAATCTTGATGGCTGATTGAGGATCCGTGCGCTCAGCCACTATTTCTCTCCAAAACTACAAGAAAAACAGTATGTAAGAAATAATATTTTGCATAGGGAAGAAAACATTGTGCTTTGACATTTCAGCACGTGTTCCTAAACATTTTCATTGGTTGTTTATCTGCTGTTCTGGGACTCTCATAAGAAACATTGTCATCTGCTGATAGCGACTTTAAATACATTTGTCAGTGTTCCTGCAGAACTCATCATAACTGCAGCCGCATGTATGAGTTGACCAGGAAGAAACACATTAACGGCTGTTTCCAGCATCTGTATTAATCTGCAGATTGTTCTTCCTGAAGCAAGCGTCATCTCTCTCTCTATCAGAACTGTCTCAGATGTTTTGAGGAGATTGTGTCCCTCATTTGCACTCATTAATACTGTATGTATTTTCTCTGCCTGAGCGAGTTGAGAAATTACTTTTAGGATGACGATAAAGTAATTACACTTTGTTTTGTCTGTCATTGAAATTGCTGGCCAGCTCACAGCTGCGTCTCTGCTGTCACCTTCATGAAGCTTGGACGTGTTTCACCCATGATTTTAAACAGACCAAGTTCTTCTTGGGTTCAGTGGTGAGAGCTGCACATTTGCCCGAGCTTTGCACTGACCCAAGACATTATAGAAATAACACAGTTTCTAGAACAATAGCACACACAGAACAAAACTAAATTCTCAAATACTAAACAACACAGCCAAACTATCTGTGACTGTGTAACCGGTCTTAGCCAACATTGCCAACTAACCAGTTAAGCTGAAGTGGGTTTAAAGTCTGTATGAAATCAAAATGGACTCACCTAACACTCTTTTTTGCTTTTTATGTGTGTGATTCAGCATGTTACACTCAAGAAAGAAAAGTTTTGTGATCATAATCCTTCAACAACATGTAATGACTCACCATAAAACCTACAAAAAATAAACTAAACAAAAGTAAACCTGCACAACCACTTTCTGTTTTGACTTTGTAAGAATGTACTGTTAGCTTTGAGCTGCTTTCCTCCAATAACCCGTCTCCATCCTCATGTAACCCCAGAGATAAAATCAAATTAAATTTCCTGTTTCATTCTACAATACATCATATTACAGAATGAAATGTTTTTTTAAAAGTGCTTTTATGAGTTCTGCAGAGGTGACGTTTAGACCGCAGTTGTGTTCAGCAGGTTTTTATAGTGTCTGAGTGACCATCACATCACCACATGTGTCCTGCCACTTAATCATCTCATTATTACATGCAGTTACTTCTCATGTATCTGCACTGCACCCAAACACAAAGCCACAAAATAAAACAACCAATCAAAGCTCAGCATTATTATCCTGTTTTTCACATGGCCGTTCTAAGCTTTTAAATGTTTTCATGTACAATGTTAATGAAGACATGCTCTATCTAAACGGACGTATGAAGAAAACTTTGAAGAAAAGCGTGTCTTTGAGGTGTTGTGCTCATTTGTCTGCATGTAAATGTGATGCGTGAAATAACAGTTCATTAGCGCATTAGCATTTCTTACTTTAATGTGCACCAGCTGTTTCCATGAAACTCTTATTAAGAGAAACAGGATTAAAGATGATCTTTACACACACACCGCCGGGTCTTTAAACAGCATCTCTCTGCTAAAGAAAAGAGAGACAGATTACATCAGAGCAGACAGAGATGTGTCACATGACACACTGGCTTTGACATCTGTCTGTTCTCAGCTGGAGTGCAGACGTGTTTTTGACCGTCTCTGACGCAGCTCTGGTGATCAGCTGGTCTTCTCTTTCATGTGAACGTCAGATCTTATTTGACGGGACAGATTTTGGAAATGTATTTAAAGGGACATTTTGGACACTTTAAACAGAAATGTTGATGCTGAAACCCACGAGCATTCCTGCTCTCACCTGTCTGTGTAACGTCTGACACTGGGAAACGTGCGTGCAGTTACGCACACACGCAGACATACATATATGCATGTGTGTTCATCTGAGTGTGCGTCTTGAGGTCATTAAATGCATAAGCATTGAGATAATGGTGTGTCATTACCCACAATGCCTCTTCTAACCCTCATCCACAGAGGAGAGCCTGGGGAGATAAATGCTCCAGTCAATGGGACCTGACAGGCAGAGGGGCAGCAATGATTTTGTTATTCAGACAGTCTCTCACCTTGAGGGGCAAGATATTTGCTCTTCTGAATCGACGCTAAGAGTGGGCCACATGCACGGTATCACCAAACAGCAGACGGGAATGGTCATGAATTTTCAACACCTACGTCGGCTAAAAGTCTGTCATATAATTTCCTCATTGAGTAATCAGTGTGGAATGTTACTTTATCCAGTAAGAATTAAAATTCAGCCTTAAATTTCTGATCTGACAAGGATAAGACAGGCTCATAATCATGAGGGCAATTTCATATTCACTGTTATAAATTGTCTGAAACCTTTTAACCTTCACGATTAAATAGACACCTGCCCATTCACTTCAATATCTTTCAAACAAAAGACTGCAGCCCCGTCCCTACACACTGATCTCACATCCCAAAACTCACCCTTGGGCTAATGCTGATGTGAAAGTATCTAAATAAGAAAGCCCTCATGTATATTACATGAGGTTTCTCATCTTCAAATAGAGCCCTGCAGGGTAGACTTTGCGAGGTGTTGTTTGGTCTGCCCCTGGTGTCTCCTATCTCTGTGATTAAAGTTGACTCAGATCACAGCCTGCGGCCCAGCGACGCATAATCACAGGTTCTCATGTCTCTGTGACAGATGTGATCCTGAAGATCCTAAAAGCTTTCTGGCTGCTCCTGGTCAGCAGAGTGTGTTGGGAGACGTGTCTACAAACAGCAGCCTGTTTAAAATTCATCTTGTGACTAAGATTCAAATAATAGATCAGCCACTAGACCTTCAATCTATTCAAAACTCTTGATTTTAGTTCTAAGTGGCTTGATCAAGGATCACAAAAGCTCAATTTCTGGGAAACATTGGCAGATTAATCTGTTCTTCAAAAACAAAATGCCAGATGATGATTGGTTTCTCACCCTCTCTGTGGGCGGGGCTGTAGCTATCACTTGTCTACAGTGTAGGAAAATTGCCCCCCGCTCATCTTCTTAAACTCAAACAATAAACTCTAATTTAGGGAAGAAAATGAAGTTCTGTCCATGTTTTTTCTCTGCCAGGTTTGTTAGGGATGGGGCAACACTTCCAGACTCTTCACGGATACGATGCAGTTGCCAAGGCAACCTGGGCAGGCTGCCGAGTGTGAGAAAAAGTGAAGGAGGTCGACTTTAAAACAGAAATACAGATTCTGATCAGAGACTCTTGAACTGTATGTGCTTAAGTTCTTAAAATTAACACTAATAGAAACATAAACATCTAGTTAAAAAAACTGTATTTTTGTGTTTCTGTATTTAACATCAAGGTTAATGTCAAAATTAATTAAAATGTCAAAAGTTTTAGCACATTCTTCTTACTAAACTGTTCGTTCATCCTGCTTGTAACATAACAAGAAACCTAAAAACACAAGCCACAGCAGTAATGATGCTTCAGTAAACACCACTAACTGTGAGCAGTACAGCAACCACAACCCGTCTTCTGTTGTACGGAGACAGCGCATTGTAATGTCATGGGAATTGTACACCAGCAGCAGCTAATAGCAGTGCAGCATACAGCCGCTGTCAGTGGCTTCTGGAAACATTGGTATTAATGTTCATTCATCCTGTGCAAAGGCACTTCAGATGATGGGCGGGCGAGAGACTCGACTCCCAACATGTAATCAGCTGTGATTCGCTGAAACTTACATTAAAGCAGCCAACTCTTCAAAAGCCAATTGAGAAAGAGTGTCATAAGTAAAAACATACAAGGTTTCTACGCAGTCACTGCTCTCTGAGGAAGCATGGACTCAATGAGTTGTGTCACAGAGCTTCATTGAGCCCCAGTTAGCAATAGCACCGACTCTTCTGTCAGCCATTAGCATTGCTCTCACGCCTAATATGCTATGACTGTAATTTTCTGTAAACAGGAGCCTGCGGACCGAGAATGTATCGCAGCAATGTATCGCATCACTTCTCACAGTCTTCCTGAAATCTTCTCCTGTATGTCAACACATTCCAGGGAATTCCAGACAGTGTGTGGCGGGATGGATGTGTTTGGCTTCAATGAGACACGTGTTGCCAAGCATGTGTTCTCCGCCAGCGTCCTCACACATACACGGGGGCAGTCAGTGTTGTTCATCAGGCTGAAGACCTGGCAACATCCACAAACTGCTAAGCAGAACTACAGCACTTCTTATATGGAGAGTTTCCAAAGAGAAACAAAAAATGGAAATTTATTAATATAGAACCTCTGACACAACACACTTCCCAAACTCTAACACACTGGTTTATGAATATTGTATGCAAATCAATTGTTTATTTTCGTTACACAATACAAATCAATACATGTATGAGTTGTGTGTAATGTGTCTCAGCTATGGTCTCATCTGCAGGACAGCAGTGATTTGAGGTGACACGCGTGTTTTTCTGTCTCTGTGCTGAAGCATGTTCTGCTCCAAACACAAAACTCTGTAAATGTATGAGCTTATCTCATCGTCTGTAGTCTCTAGAAAGTCAGTGATTTCTGCTTTTGAAAATTCAGTCTTATCCTTCTGCAATAGCATCATTATTTTTGTCTGTTGCAAATGATTTTTTAACCGTGACCAATTACTCGTGTATGAAGAGGACGTCCTGATGTCCAAAGTCACAACACACTTTCATCAGCAGCTGTTCTGAGCTCTGATGTCAAAGGCTGCTGTGAAAAGAAACATGGTACATTTCAGGCTTTAAGAGAAGCTAATTATCAAAAAATCTCTGGATGCTTGGGACGAGATGCTCTGGATGCTTTTGTAGACCTTAAAGTCTACAAAATCTGAATTTAAGCTCTGACCTTTTGACAGGTTTGCTGAGCTCCAGTCCTTACACTGCATCACACACCTCATGCTTTCTCTGAAGGCCGGGGTCAACAGCTCAAACTCTTTCTCTAAAGCTGTTTCTCTCTCTCTCTTGACTGAGTGCTCAGTGTTCTTCAGACACAGGTGGAGCCTCCGCTGAGCTCCACTAACATCAGCTGTAAATGCATCTGAAATATTTACCAGCTCTGGCTCTCAAAGCTGCTGTTGAGAACCTTTTACTTTAATATCAACACTGATCCGCGGCTGAGCTGGAAAATTCCATCCAGTTATTTTTGTCTTGTTATTTGATGACCGTTGCGTTACAACATGTCGATTCTTTTAAATTAGCAGCACTATTGCCTCACATTCACATGCATCATCACAAGCTAATATTCTGAAGAGTTTAAGAAAGAAGCAGAAGTTGGGTTCGTTTTCCCAAGTGTGAGAACATGTTAGCACAGACTGTGAATAAATAACAGACACCACGTGAGACGGAAGCTGAATCTGATGCAATTAAATGTCAATTACAAATACAGCTGCAGAGAACGGTCACACGAGGTTGATTGCCAATTAGCAAAAAACGTCTGAGAATTAGCGCTGTATCATGTTTTCAAAGCTAACATCAGGAGAGTCTGTGCCTCTGCCGGCTTCAGTCACACAAACCACTAAATTATTTGTTCATTATTTGTACAATTTGATGTGAATTTATGCTATTTATGTGTCAAATTGGGTGTAAAGGTGAAACAAAGGTGACTGCATCTTTATAAGAGTAACAGAGTTTGTTCATTTAAACTTGCCAACAGAAATAAAAACAAACACAGAAAAAAAAAAATCAAAGCCTTAAAATTTAACAGAATAATCCTACTGGTTTTGTGGAAGATTTGCCAAGCTGGTGTTAATGGCAGGGCTGGTATTCAGTGCCAAACAGACGCAAGACCTGGTGTGTGGAGAACAAAAACTCCAGGTCTGAGAAATTAACACGATCAATTGAGTTTAGGGTTTGAGAAAGCCAATAAAATCTGTGTGCCAATCTAAGCCAAAGCAAAACTAAAAAAACTCATGTAGATGTTGCCAGCAAGAATTGTCACGCAGCTACATTTGAATGATGTCAGTAAAGAAAGAGATGGTGCAGGGGCTGACTGAGCTCCTGACTAACATATGAAATAATCTACACACTGTCTCCTCACAGCTGGAGGTTTTCTGGAAACATCCGCCTGCAGATGTAACTGTCATGATTTCTCAGTAAGCACACAAATGGTGAAGGGCTGTTCTTCATCACTGCCGTAGTGTTTACTATCAAGTGTTCTCAGAGGAAAAGATGAACACAAAGCCGTCTGTGACTGCGAGGAGTTAAAACTGGGTTCCGCTTCCAGTCCCTGTTCTGAAACACCACCAGCCTGCGTTTATTTATTCATTGCTGCTTATTTACCCTTTTAAAAATGAAAGCAGTCCTGAGAGATCGGAATCAAAGCTGAACACACCAAACAGGCACATTACCTGTCAGTCTCCACACTTGAGAGAAATGCTAATGGACTGCACACAGTTTCATGTTCCCTCAGCGGGGCTGCGCTGAAGCCAGACATGCGACGCTTGTCAAATACACAGATGCTCTAGTGCAGCACTCAAACTATTGCTTTGCATACCACAACACGTCCACACACACACACACACACACTTGAGATGCCAGACTTGCCCTTTTCCATTCTGTTTGTTGTAGTACAGGTGATGCTGTCATACCCAAACCTCCAAACACCAGACCACACAACACTGTAACACAAATAATCTAATGGAATTATTTGTAGTGTGCAAACCCATGTCATCTCTTCAGATGTGTGTGTAATTTTTCTGGCTGGAGAGCTTCATCTGTGTGGATGATGAAAAATCAGGTATGAGGGAGGGCTGGTGATGTACCTGACACGGGTTTCATTTCAGGGTTAATAGACCTTAAAACACGTCTGTCTGAGATCAGAGAGTGTAAAGCAGATGACCTGACAGATGTCTGTACCGTCACTCAGCTCCACTGCTGCTGGAGTAAAACCTCACTGCATGAATCAAGCTGCTCCACCTACATTTCTAACGTCTCTCTTTTCCCATGACCACGCTTGTGTAACCCAGTTTACATGTGTAACTATTAAACATTCATTCAGCCGGTTCACATATTTACTCGACGCCACCTGTTGCGACTCACACACACTTCTGAAAGAATCCCATATTCTACACGTCATAGACTTTTATTTCTATACAGTAAAACTCTGATTGCAGTAAAAATGTTAGTGAAGCTTATGACCCCCTTTAAATGCCCAGAAATGCGACGTTGCGACGTTTTTCACAAACACAAGTTTAGGATTTGTATAGATTGCTTAACTATTATGGAGAAGAGTGTTAAAATAACCAGGTGCACATACAGACGAACCGCTTTCCTGAAACTCCTGATAAACAAGGACCTTACTGCCGATCTGCGGTTGCATGGCTGATGCATAACACGCCGCCTCTGCTTCAGGCAGCGTCGCATTTACACGTTCACCGCCGGGAATGACGCCTGGAAAAACACAGTCAAGAGCTGAGCATGATTATTTCTGCAGGCTTTCTAATGCAATCTAAAAACAGCACGACACCCGTTTACAAACGACATGACACACGGCCTCATGCATATTTACACACTGACATGCATTAGCATGAGTGTTTGTGAACCATGCGACTACAACAGATTTCTTACTTTAAATATGATAATGGTTAAGTGCTTGTTTATTCAAGAGAGAAAATGCGGCTAATACAGTTTTCTGAATAAAATGTGAGTGGTGGTTGTCTGTGTAAAACTCAACAGTAGTGTGTTTTGAGTGGTTACCGGATTGTTGCTATGCAGTTGCTAGGGGGTTCTAGGTGCTTTCTCATTGTCCAAAGTAAAGAGTTGCAGCCCTCTCAAGTTTCTGTGATATTTTGGGTCTCTCCTTCAAATCAATAGAATTTTTTATTAGCCCTCAAAAAATGTAAGTTGGGTTGCATGTATAGCATTAAATCTATATAACAGCTGCTGTTTGTATATAATCAAAGGTGTAGAAGTCAAAGCTTAACTTCAGTTTCAGCTGAGAGAGATCTGCACCAAACGCTGTGTGAAGTGAGAGATGAATACTCAATGATACTGCAGTGCCTTCAGTCTGATGATGAAACTTCTGCTGAAGTCTAAGGGACAGAATCACACATTTACTGATGCAGCTGCAGCTGAACTCCAGCCCTGTTTCATGCTCAAGAACTACAATTCTGAGTTATGTGACCTTTATGATAGTGAAGGCTGGTCACAAACAGATGCGTGTGAGTCCCTCACATACAATCAGATCAATCAGCCACCAACTGCCCATCCAATTCTTACAGAAATAAAGGTCACTAAAGGTCATTATTAGCATATGCATCACCATAGATCTCCAAATGCACTTTTGCTCAGGCTGCTGTTTCCTGTAACTGAAAGAATATCATGACTAAGGGATGTTGAGCACCAAACATGACTGTATTACACTGAGACAACATACATTAAATTTATTCAAACTTATTCTGAGACGGAAATTTAAGTATCCAGCTAGAGTTTAAGTTACTTTCACCAAACTGAGCATCTGTTCTGACTGTGTGCTGAAGTACAGGTTCAGTGAACTATATAGAAGAAGATATAGACTATATAGATTAACATATATACTATATAGAAGAACCCGCATTTCACATTCATCCTATAGAAAAGACATCCATCCTATATACTTGTCTGCATATTTCTGGTCAAAGAAAACATGCCCCGTCTGCACTGGTGGCTTCTAGATTCAGAAAAAGCTTTGTGCACTTCAGACTGATTGCAGTCTGTTTAATGTTGCATGAAATGCGTTCCTTCAAATGCATCTGACTTTTATGATCTACAGACATCAGATTGTGCTAAAGCCTCGAGACCCCAAGTGCTGAAGTTTTGAATTGACCTTCAACTGACTGACTGACATCAACATGTTGACTACAAGCAGTGACATCACTGTTAAAAACAAACAATAGCATTAAATCACCAAGAGTATTGACCAATACTTAAACAGAACACACATACCCACAATGCAATGTGCTAGACCTGACCTTCATTTCAAGCAATTTAAAACTATTGTGTCTGGAGATGATAACTGAACACCACTTGCTGAAATAAGCATGCAAAATGATAAAGCCATGTGACAATGTAGCGAAGCATTTTTTACGTGTGATCAACAGAAAAATCTTTGTATAATCAATTGCATTCAGTTGCTTCTATTCATTTACTGAGTTTACTGACTGGCTGAGGGTCTCCGGGGCAGAAAAGATTTGTCAAGCCCCCGCTGTAAAGAAATATCACTGCTGGTGAAACATGCTGCATTGTTGAGATGGAAATTGGCTGTCAGGCTGTGAGTGCAGGAGCTATTGTGTGTTAATTGAATGTATAATCCATTTACTAGCTCAGACTGCAGGAGTAAACGTATCTGACACTAGTCTCACCTCTCACAAATCTAGAATACACCAGAAAGAGAAGATCGACCGAGACACAAGAGCTGTTGTGAAGAGAGTTTTAAAGAGAAACACAAAATACAAGTTAGTTTAATAAGCACAAAAAACTAATAGTTGCTGTTCTAAAAAAACATAATAAAAGCTCTGATGTTAAACATGTTAAACTATATTTCTGCAGAACTAGTTTATTGTTTTTGCTCAGAGCTACAGTCTGTGGCACCAAACGGAATAACGCACCCCAACATAATACTGAGAAATACAGAGGACAGGAACTGATGCATGAACAATGCTGCATCTGTCTTACACTGCCATCTAGTGTCTCTGCAGAGAAACACGTTCACAGCTTCCAGAAAAGTGAAACGCATCACTTCAGATAAACTTTCAGTCACACACGAGGGATCTTATAATGATGAAATATAGACCCTCATGTACTGTGATCCATAAGATCTACAGAAGTACAGGGCTGGGACTGTACATACTGTACACATGCCAAGTTAACCAATCATAACAGAGCTCATTAGCATACAGAAGTCTTAAAGATGTAGAACTGTAATGTTACAGTTGACCACAGGGTGTCTAAAGAGACCAGCGGACATGATTTCAATGTGACAATGTAAAACATGACAGATTAAAGGCAACACACAGGTATGATACGAACCCTTCATCTGTTTAAGAGAGTCAATATCCAGACAGAAAGAAGACATATCCTCTGTTTCTGATCTCTTCTCACTGACCTGTATCTCTGTCACAGTTCCTACAGCACACCAGCTCACAAACACCTGCTGATACTCCAACTTTCAGACTTACACAAGCTATCAAACTGCACATGATGACATGATGAGACATCACCTGCTGTTTCCTCACTCGTGTCTTTAAATCCTCTTTAAGCTACAAGATCTTTGAGGAGATTCAAATCTTTGTAATTTCTCTACTGAACACTGTAAAGAAAATACACAATGACATCAAAATTCATCCCCCTCATCTAACACTTAAATCCCTTCATTAGCGAATACACCAGAGCTTATTAACTGCTCCTAATTCTTAATTAGAAACACTTGTAGAATAAGACATAAATTCCTCAGAAATTCCCTCTACTCGCCAGATTTCACTGCTTCTCCTTCCTGTCAATCACTTCGCGCCTCTGCGTTTACTGACATCGGATTGGTTGACGAGTCTGGGCTGGGCGGTGTTTCGGAGAGGGGCGCGTCTCTGACGTTGGCAAGATGGCGACAATTAGAAACCCTTGAAACAACATATAAAGCGTCTTTCTACAGTGTTTTTAACAGTGTTTGCCATAGAAACGTTTGTAGCAGCGGTGCTGTGTCGGTAACCATAGCAACACTAGGGGGGTCCGGGGGCATGGCCCTCCTTAGAAAACTTTGAAAAATTGTTAAATTGTGACTTCTGATGACTTGTGAAAAGAAATTGAATAAAAGCTGACAGCTAGAAGTTATTTGAGTTTTTAATTTCACTTTTCTACATTTCCAACTTCACTCTAAAACCCACAGAAAATAATACATCAAATAGAGAATACCAACAAAGTCAATAGAGATACCATATATACAGGAGTGAGAGTGCAGTTTTTTAACATATGAGTTAAATATATTCTGAAGCACATTATAAAAAAACTTAAATGAGATATTAGAAAAAGAACATTGATCAAAATTAGAGCACTTTCAGATACTTCCCAGTTGTTGCTGTTAATCTGGCACCTGGTGTTAATTTCCTTAATTATGTGGAAATCCTACTTAACTGGCAGCCTAACTTTTCACTAGTTTGCATAATGGAGAGTTGTTTTAAAGTCACTGAAACACTCAGACAGCAGGTTGAAGGCCAAAGGGACCCTTTCAGCCATAGCAGAAAAAGTTGGTCGTTCCAAATTTTGTTTTGGAGCAGTATGACCCTCATTTTCAAAAGCTTTTATGGATGTGTTATTGAAGAAACTGGGAGCCCACCGTGCTAGGGGAAATTCAACTCTTTTACAAACTTTTTTGAAGAAAGTTTTGCGAGTAGTTTGTCCAAAATAAACATCTGACATTCATACTATGGACAGGTTTGTAAATGATAATCAATGCACGTGAATTATGGGATTGTGTTGATGTTAAACAAAGATGTGGTACAAAAGGAAAACAAAAGAGTTTATCCAGTGTGTTTATTCAACAACTGGAGAACAGGTACATTGTTATAAGTGTTAATCACATTTAAGAGCACACAATTAGGTGACTTTAGCAGCAAACGTGGCCCATCCTGTACTGCTGTCTATATGCATCCCTGTAATGAACACATTAGCGGGCCGGAGCTTATTTGTTCTGGCTCTCAAAGTAGCTTAGTATTAAAACGACATATGTAAAATAAATGTTGTGAAGTGACGCTGCCAGAACAAGAGTGACTCGAGACTCTCTCCTGCTTCCGGTTCACAACACCGCCTTTCCGCCAGTTATTACCAGATATGTCGGCTCAATTTAATGACTTATCCACTATGACATTAGATGGCTTAGTAAAGGAAATGCATTGCGACGATTCTGTGAACTAGAGGATGTGATTCTGGCTTTTCTCCGAAGTTCAAAGCAGAAAAAGATTTTGATATAAAAAAGAAATAATCGATACTCCCTCAGTGTCTGTTCAGCTAATGAAAGGCAGCCGTAGCTTGGGCTGCGTCACGTGACTGCCAACCCGGAAGGTTACCAGGCAACGTCACGCTCATTTGCATATTCATGATCTCTGGCTTTAGCGGGGATGCTGCGGATGCGCTGACGTCACAGAAGGAGGAGAGCAGGAGTGGAGCCGCTTCTCTCCATCCCAGAGATGGCGTCCAAATCCCCGTGATTAAGCAGAAAAGAGGAGAAAGAAAGGATGCGAGGCCCACAGCTCCACCTGCTCCCCAGCCCGCCACGTTCAGAGCATTGATATCGCCTTTTCTTCTGATGTTATCATGTCTGTATCATTGACTTTCTGTCGGCGGTGCGGATAAGGTTCTGGTGCCGCCTTCCGTCCATCTGCTCACCCAGCGAAAGGAGGGTGGAGGGGCCGGGGCGATGGCTGCTGGAGGAGGTGCGGGAGGATGCGGGGAGACGGTGGATCACTACAAGGCGGAGGTGGAGCGGCTGACCCGGGAGCTGGCGGAGGCGAACCGGGAGAAGGTCCGGGCGGCGGAATGCGGGCTGGCGGTGCTGGAGGAGAACCAGACACTGAAGCAGCAGTATGCGGAGCTGGAGGCCGAGCAGGAGACCCTGAGACAGGAGCTGGAGCAACTGCACGAGGTACAGACAAGCTTACTACCCCAAACTCTTAATCTTACCCTGTTCAAAACAAAAGAGTGACCAGAAAATGTACAGTATAACAGAAGAATGACAGATTGATCAGAATGTAGTTTAATCTGTAGTCATCTGTGAGTTAAAGAACAGCAAACACAGAATTGTATGATTTTGTGGGTCTGTGTGTCTGATGAAGTATGAATAATAAATGTTGTTTGTTGTCAATATCATAACACAAGATGATGATTAACTCTCTAATGTGCTCAGAGATTGTGTTGTTGTGATGAGCCATAATTCATGCTTCTGTTTGTATTGAAGAATCTCCGACATGTATTGAAGAATCTCTGGGGATGACAGAAAGGGCAGATGCTGGTGGTGGGGTCTTGATTCAGATTGTGTTCCACAAAAGAAAGAAAGTCAAACAGGTTTAGAGTGAAAGTAAATGATGACAGAATGTTGATGTTGGTGAGATTTTAGGTTTCTTATGTTGTGGTTCAGCTGACAGAGGATTGAACTTCACTGATGTCCACATTCAGTCTGAATGAATTGTGTTGATCAGCTGGTCTGAGGTCTGAGGGCTGTGGCAGTGAGTGTTACTCACCAGTGCAATTCAGGGTCTGATGCTGTGAGGAATTTCAGATTGAATGATGCTGATGTCATTTCTTGTAACATCTGTTTTATTGGTAATCACCTGTAGTTCCCTGTATGTTTATGAAATAGTAATGGAAATGTGATATCTAGCAGAGGATGAAGGCATTTGCTGATATATTATTCATAAATGTCTATTTCTGACATTCAACCCCCCGCTGCCCTCAGAGAGCTGATATGACTGCATGTTACTATAACATTAATAACTGAAAAACATCCAGCAAGAACTTTAAATCATGAACAAACACACATTTACTCACCTGCATAGTCAGATAAATGATCATAACTAATGATTGGACGACAGTTCAGCTATGTGTTGAGTTAAACATGTGTTCCAGGATGTTAGTGTTGCCGTGGTAAAGCCACAAACCCTTGAGTTCAGAAGCGTCTGAGAGTCTCTGTCACTGACCTTCTGAAGAACTCTGTTATAAACATTCCTGCTGCTGATCCACCACACAAGTAACATCCCAGTCACACAGTTATTTGAGTTTATTATGTCGCCAATAAATTCATTGTATTAACATTGTATTTCCTGCTGTCTTACTCCTCCATTATGATGATATATACTGCAGATCAATACACACACACACACACAC
>JAZGTK010009537.1:0-17187 GCA_036877625.1 Ambastaia sidthimunki | reverse complement strand
AAAGTGTACAGTGGCCACAACCAATCAGAACCAACTTGGACAATGGAGTGATGAGTCCTGCAACACATTTCATACCTTTGTGTGTCATGAAGGCGAGTAATAAACCTCTGTTTGTTTCATAACTTTCATTATTAAAATGATACTGATTCATCCAGTTTGTTTTGGTCTCACGTACAGTTTGTGCTTGTGGCTTGTTCTGTGTGCAGATAAGCTGGTATTGATCAATGAGAATCTGAGCTGGCTTGATGCTCTGACATACTGCAGAGAGAAACATGTGGACCTGGTATCAGTTGATTCAGAGAAGGTTCAGAACTGGCTGACAGAAGTGGTGAAACAGGCTTCCACTGCGGAGGTGTGGCTGGGATTACGTCACTCCTGCACTGTGGGCCTTTGGTTCTGGGTCAATGGAGAGATCGCTTGCTATCAGAACTGGGCTCCAGGAAACGGAACAGGACAGGAGAACTGTGAGACTGTAGAGAGATCTGGAGCAGTTCAGACTGCAGGAGACCAGGGCTGGATCAGCCTTCCTGAAACTCACAAACTCAACTTCATCTGCATTAGATATGATTAGGAATGAAAGGATATGTGTCTAACACTTCCTGTCATACAGTACACAACTTTTTTGGTTTCTTGATAATGTTCTGTTTTGATTTAATATAACTTTCTATAACTTCCTTGCCAATTAAACTCTGTTTAACTAAGATATATGTTGAATTATTGGAAATGATTAAATAAATGTTCTGTGTGTGTTTTTTAAACATTATGAGGTAGTGAGCTTATATTAGAGTTCAATAATTTTTAGACCGTACCAGAATTATATCAGTTTTCTAAATTCCTTTGATAACTGAAATGTTAATAAATGATGTGTGTTTTCTCTTGGTTTACTGGTTCAGATTACTGTATTTTGCGACGGTCATAGCTGAATCTGATATTTTAATCTCCTACAAAAATATTGCATTTGAAAATAAATATATTGAGTGTTGCATTGTGTGTTGGACTAATGTTTGTAATGTTCTGTTCGCTTGCACAAAAAGTAGCTACTGTGGTGGTAATATCAGATGGTATATCATGGTACATAATAATAAATACCAGTTTTCTATACAATAACATTTATGCTACTCCAAAAACAAACATCACAGTAACTGTAAAAAATTACCAACAAGACCAATATTCACGCATAACGCGTTTTTATGGAACCACCTCTATTGTTGCTGTTATACCCGTTGTTATTAATAATATTTATATGTAGCTAATATAACATTGACACTAATGCCATAAAACTGTTATTTTGTCTCATAAATGGATGGAAGACTTTCATTGTTAAACACATACGCAGCGACATCTTGTGACGGAAAGGTGGTATTACTTATTAACTTATTGTTTAGTAACACTGAAACGTTATTTCAATACATAAGTAAAACACAATGGTAGAAAAAGCCCTGCAGCACGTTTACAACAGTACGGGGCGTCATTGAAGTAATGAATGCGCAACGCGACGCGTCATATTTGACGCTTCCAGTGTGGACAGCCTAATTTTTCAATGATGAGCTCTTTGCCTTTAAGGCGATTGTGCACGTGTTTAAATGCACGTGTTGTTTATTATTAAAATCATCTTTACTAAGTCTGTTTTGGTACCACCACTAACTACCCAAACCAGTTGCGTCAGTGCATTAGGAAGCCCTGTGAACTTTGTATAGTTGCAGGAAGATTTATTAAGGCCAGTCTGGTCATGAGATCAATGCATATAAATGTCACTTAAAGCAGCTCAAAGTGTCTGTTGTGATGGAGCAGAAGAAAGCCACTCCATTAAAACATCTAGTCCTCTTCGTACAGGTCCTAAATAAAAGTCCAAGTTACGAACGAAATCAACACAGGCGTTTGAAGACCCTCCAACGAGACAGTAGAGAGCAGTCCATCCCATACTGATGCCCACCGTGACCAGACACAGCAGGAGAAGAACCAGGCAAGACCTTCGAGTGGACTCATCTGCAGGCAGGAGAAAAGTAGGTGTTCAAACCACATACATCTGAACATATGAAGCTCACGAGTGACAACTGGGTCCGACCTTGATCAAACACCTCGTCTGGGTCTCTGAACCGGACTTTGCGTTTGTTTGACTTCTTTTGCGGTTGAAGACTTTCTGTGGCGCAAACTCTCTTCTTTAAAATGGAGACCAAACCGTTTGAAGGAAACATCTGGAGAGATGCAAAAGAGAAAATAGATGAAATAATAAAAACGTGTTGATCAGTCGTGTAGTAACAACCTCAAACCACACGAGGGCAACATGTCACATTAAATTACTCTAAAATTCATGTTTATATGTTATTTTTCTAATATGCATCATAGACGAACATAATTTGGGCGTCATGCTGGGATAAAATGGTATTTTGTTTATTCAATCAAAATGAGGGACAAAATGGATGTGATTTTAAATGACTTTAAAAAGGTCTTAAGATCTGTGCGTCACAAAGAAATAGGATGAATGTAAAAATAATTTATTTGACGCGTTTGTGCGAGTTGAAACACGGCAGAAAGTGTCTAAACTCGTTCAGGATTTGAGCACAAGGCTGTTCTGGTGTCAGTTCGGCTGTTTTTAATGCAGCCGCACCCGGCAGCTGCAACACTGCTGGTGACGTCATAACCAGTGTGACCTGACCTGTGAGTTTTATTCTGTCAAATTCATCCCAGGATAAATATTAACACAATTTTAGGTTGTAAGAACGTTTCCCTAATGTTCCCCATAATGAATAAAAACATCATTTTGGAAGTTCTATGAATGTGTAAAACTTTCATTCTTTAGACGTTGTATTAACGTTACTGTTTTGTTATAAAACTGTTATTCAAACTTTAATTCTGTAACGCTTTTAAAACATTACACTAACAACTTAAGAGTATGAGATCTTTTTGAGAGATGCTTGGATATGATATATGAGGTAACAAATGTTCTAATGTTACTGCAAAAACGTTTTGTAGAGAATGTTCTGAGAACGTTCCCTGTTAGCTGGGTAGTCCCTGAGGAGTACAAATGGTTCAGTAAGAGAACGGAGATTCTGCAGTGTGGATACGGCTGCAGATACGGCTGGTGTCTCAGCATGTTGTTTTATTGTGAGGGCAGATGGTTGCGTGAGGGATTAATGTCTCTCCTACAGTGCGCTCCCTCTTACCTCCTTTATCTGAATGAGTTTGGCCAGCTCATCCGCAGGAATCTGGCCATCCGTGTCTGTTTGCTCCTGAAGTTCCTCATTCCAGAACTCTTCTTGATCTTCATCAAGGTCTTCCTCCTGCCCCTCCTCGTTCAGTTCGCAGTCGTCTGGCTTCTGTCCAGCGTCTGACTGTGAGCCGTCACCCGCCCGCTTTTCTTCTGCAGTTGGCTTGACTAAATCTCGCTCTGGGTCAGAGTCTCTGTGTTCTGTTACATGGGCTGGGCTGTTTTGTAGCTTTGTGGCATTCGTGTTCTGCAACAAAAGTCTGTTTTAAACAAGCTCACCAAAACAAAACTCAGTGGTGGACAGAAAACAAATGTTTTACCTTTTCAGCGTGAGGTTTTGGTCTGAAAGAAAATAAAAGTAGCATTTGCAAATTGTTATTTAAAGAACGTCTTAGTTATTTTTTACCTATATGTTTTTGAGAAACAGACGTTTATAAACATTTTAATCATCATAATATAATAAAAAAGGTTATTTTGCACCTTTGAAGGTTTTCACTTCTCGGTGTGCTTTACAGAGCAAAACACAAAAACAGTTACACAAAAACCATTGCAAAAAGTACAAATTTGTTTTTACTGGCTTTCCCTTTAATTAAGTTAAACTTGTTTAGTTTTTTATTGGTTTTTGTAATACTGGCAGGGTGAAGTATTACAGGAAGGAATTCTTGTGAATGTTGTATAAGTTTCTAAACCACAATCGCTGTCTTGGACAATCCTGGTCAATGAGTTAATGGTTTGAATACAGTTTTACCTCTGGTGTGTCCTGCAGATGTGACTCAGTGATTCCATACACGCTCTCTCTCTCTCACTTACATCTGTGTTTGAGTTACTTTTGGTTTGTGTGCTGGTTTTCCACTGGGACTCTGAAACCAGAGGTGCAGATTTAAGGCCTTTGAAACTATGGCCTTTATCTCTCTCACACATACACAAAAACATAAATACTATATTCATACACAATGCTGTTGCCAGGGAGACATCTGAAAACATTGTTCTGTGCCCTGTGAGGGGGGACCAATAAATGCATCTTTATACTGGTGGGCCTAACTGTACAATTTTGTTCTGTGTCCCTTGAATATGCATGCAAAAGTATAAAAACATAACTACTGTTCATTTAAAGAATTCAGGACAATGGTTTAGCACGACTATGTGAAATTCTTCCACTTTGACCTTAACACAGTTGACGGTTAATCAGACAGTTTGACCTTTGTGCTTGAAATGAAGTAAGAGAGTTTGTGTGCAGACAAGCACGGCTGGGAAATGAGCGATTTCCTGAGATCAAACCATAACCGGCTGTTTATGAAACTAGCTATTAAACTTGCTGCAGTTCTTTCATCATTATACCATAGAAAAAGAATTTAGGAAGTCCGGTTACATTCAAACACTGCGATCTTAGTTAACACTAACTCAACAAATGGGTATTTGTATGATCAAACTTTCATGTTTACCCCATTGCTCCTGTATGGAGGCCAGATTAGACAGCAGTCTCTCATGGTACAGCTTCTCCAGACTGAGAAACTCAACTGCCCACTGATCTGAGATCAGTCAACAGCTTAAAGAAAGCAACACTTAGAACGTGACACATTTAACACAATATCAAGTATATACAAACATAACAATAGACAACAATACCTGCCAATACAACAATAATGTACAATACCTCATTATATATCATTATTTTATACATTATATAACTTTAAATAAAAAGATCACATGGTGACCAGAGATGATAAAAGTTCACTAAATAATCTCTGTAGGGATTTACAAAATGAATCTTTTTGTCGCTGTTACACATTTTCCATCAACACCCTTTTTGTGCCACTCCCAAAAAGTCAACATGGAGTGATAACACCCCTAATGAGACCCTCACCCAGATTGCTATGACAACAGCATCAACAGAGACTGTTAAGCAAAAGCACAAAGAAAACAGACCAAGGTCAAACTGAGACGTGTGATTTAATGTGAAAGGATACAGTCCTCTTCCAGCACGTAGGCCTCTGCTATCTGTTTCAGAAAGAAAAAATAATAAAATGACATTTTTCCAGTTCTGGATCAATGCAGATTTTCTCTTTTAAAGTTTCTGTCAGGCTTCTGTTAAAGACACTCGGTTAGTCAAAGCCCCATAACTTTCATTTTCTAAACAAAAAAGTGTTTCAGTAAAAACACCTTTAATAATACGGCTAACAGAACACAATGCTAATAAAACACGACAATGCAAGATAGAAAAAACTGAATGATTCTGACAGCATGCCTGGGGTGGAAACGTTACGTCCAAGAAATAATTTCTCATTTTTTTGCTGCTTGGGTGCATTCAGTTCCTATTTTCAGAGTAATGCTGAAGACATTCAACAGAGCTGAAGAAAAGCAGTTTTTCTCCTGCGCTCTCGACTTTATCTAATTACAATCTAAAAGTGAAGCAATTTGTTCTCCTGCAAAAACAAACTAGATTTGACCACCAACTATCAGCCACCCTGCAGAATTCTGGAGGGAGAGAAGAAAAAACGGTTCGTGTGAGCAAATTCTGGTTGTTTATTAACAGATATAAAATCTCATCTGCATGGGGGTTAGTGGATGTGCATTAAAGCTTTTTTAAGAGGCTACACAAAAAAACAAATGACAATACACTGCTATACTTCACTAAACTATTTGTTTGTTTCCCCTGAAGTTATTAGACATTTTAGACTAGAAACCTCATACAAGAATAAGATTAGTGTTTATGCTTGTTTAGAAAAATGGAATAGAGGCTTTAAAACAGTCAAAGGGCCCAAACTTAACATGCATGAGGTATCGTGTTAGTAAAGCCTTTGTATGACTTTTGTTTTGCCTGTTGTATACGTGTGAGCTTTTAGTGCACACACCTGGTGTAAAGACTGAGGGAGGAATGTGTGATCATTATCTTCAACCAGAGACTGCAGTGAAGACAAGAGAAAAGGACTCGGCCCGGGCGGCACACGTGCAGAGCGACTGCCTGTAAAGAAATGATAAAATACTCGGAGACGTGTCTTCTGTAGGCCTGTATAATGAATCCTGTTAATGCACAAACTCTTAAAATAAACTATTCTTTGATCATTTTTCACTTTTAGTTAATGATTTTTTAAATTAAACTACAATAACAGTGACATGCAATAAATGCAAGTAAAAAGGGTGTTTGAATGTCTTCATGTTGATGTTTGGTATCCAAGCTAACAGAGAACGTTCTCAGAACAAGGGTTAAAGTTCTCTTATCAGACAGTTCTAAGGTTCTTGCAGTAACATTAGTAGAACTTTATTAATGTTATATATTTATATATCAAAATCGTTATTCTTAGGTTGTTGGAAATGTTAGGAAAACATTCTTAAAACCTTTAAATTGTTAGCTAGGAATTGACTAGTCTGTAGGTGAGAATTTAACCGTAGCCTGGATTATTTTCTCCATCATTAATAAGAGAAGGTGGCCACATCTCTACAAGTCCTGAATCTCACAGCACCAGATGGAGCAGGATGGAGCTCTTACCATGATCTGAAGCACAGCTTTGGCTCTTTATGGTGTTCTCCTGTGTGTTCTCATTCTCTGTGTCATGAGTGTCTTCGTCCATAGCCTCTGCCTCTTTCATCTTGTTCTGATTCTCATCAGAGGTGGTTAGATGAGGTCTGAGGATCTCCTCTGAGGTCTCGGGGTGAGCCATCACACTCATCTCTTCCTCGTCTGCTCCATGTCAGGTTTCTCCATAACTCTGAGGCGATCACAAAGAAGATAAAAGATCTTAAACTGATCCTGCATGTTAAACAGAATTTAGGCACTGTAAAGTATTTAGTTAGCCTTTAAAAGCATTTATTCCCAGCTAGCAATACAGAATTAGCAGAATGCAAAAGCAACGGTTTTAGTTACTAGTGCCATTAACTATTTTGCACTAACAAAAGTCTCCAGAAAGATAAAACAAATTCAGCTAATGTTAAAAAAAGTTCTAGTAAGGGTATTGCAAAAATGCTTTTTAGCCAATGTTCTGAGAACATTCCCTATTAGTAGGGATGTCAGCTCACATGATGTGACCGGTAATAAGTGTTTATTAGTTATGTGTAACGTGAGTGTGCGTGATTTATAAGTGCATCATTAACTTAACATCACAACAGGCATTTGTTAAATCTAAAATGTACCGTGTTGGTAAGATATGTAGATGATACGCCTAAATGACACTGAAAAGTCTTTCCCCAAAAGAATTCAGAGTGGAAACACAAGCCGGGCAAGTTCTCTTCCACAGAAAACACTTTCAGTCAGATTTGCTTGAGCTTGCAAATCTGTCAGACAGGAAGTCCTAACAGTGAACCAAAACTTACTGTTAGTTTAACTCTCTTCAGTTACTCCTGAATCTGATGGCAAGTGCAAACTGGCAGGTGTATTCAAACAGCCAGCAAAAGCAGCGATGAATTTTTTATGGGATGTATGTGCTTATCTTTTGCTCGGAGGGATTAGAAACTATTGAAACTGGAGATAGAGAGATGGGAAAAGGGGGAAGTGTCACTGTCAGTGTGGTAACAGAATGATGAGGCGGAAAAAACACTAGATTCTTCTTGACCTGACATGACCTGATGGGTGTCGAGGTGAACGCTTGTGAAAGCAGAACAGGTTGAGCTGATAACACTGTTTTGAGTAACACTGTACCTGATCCCGGAACAGTGATAAAGACACCATTTGTTTAAAGGTAGGGGGGGCAGTTTTAGAGAGTCTAGCAATAGCAACCTAGCTTTGAAAGCATAAGATCCCGCCCGCCTTTCAGAGTGCTCTCCAAAGCCACGCCCCCTCCAATACAGTGCAGAGTATGCAAATACATAGTTTGACACCGAATGCAATGATTGGACGAGCATTTTATGGTCTTGTGCCTGTGCCAGAAGATATATGTTTATACCACGTAGCGATTGCTATCAACCAGCATAACAAAAAATCTTCTGGGAAAGGTCGCCTACCTGCCTTTAAGCAACTTTAACAGTTAACAAACTTTAAGAGTTTTGCTTTTCACACCGATTAATCTGAGCAATAACTGAGAAACACAAAACTGTTTTACACGCTTAGATATTGCCATTTAAGATCATTGTTTACATTGCTTTTAATGTAGCCTTCATAACAAATGATTCCTAATGAAGTCATTGCTTAGTATTAAATGAGTTGTTTATATCTTTACAATATACAGACTGAAATAAGCAATTATGCATAACTTGAAACTGAATGTCAACTCATAACCATCTACATATTAAACTTTACACCCTTATTCTTAAAACTTAACTTCTATTTAAGATAAAACAAAATTAAGATTCTGTTCTTTGTTGATCAACTTTGAAACTTGCATTGCAGAATAAGGAAACATTAACTCAAATCATCTTTACTTACTCTTGAAACTGAACCATTATTTAAGGATATGAAATTAACTTTTAACTTTTAAACTTGTATTGCAAAACTAAGAATGCACACCATTTAAAACCAGCGACTGCTCAATGTATTAAAGTACACAGAAGAAACTTAACGCTGATTGATGAATTGCATTTACATTTGTTTGCATTAATCTGGTTTCACATTCGTAGCACAAATACACATCAGAAACCTGAATTCACACCATCAGTGTGTGTTCAGAACTAAAAGCGCACTTTATATTCTAATGTGCAATAACCATTTGCGCTGTTTTACTGTTTCGTTTGCATTAAAACTATTTCAGATCCGTTCCGCAAGCGTTCAGACTTACTTTTGGTTTCTATAACAGCGTTTCGGGAATCCGCATCTTTATTCCCGTCCGCTTTTCCATTTCTGTTCCCAGAGCTGCTAAACCAGCGACCCCAGACCCCCGCGTGTGAAAGAGAGACCGATCTGAAGTCAGTTTCGATGCATCTGTGCAGTTGTTTACGCTTCGCTCCGGGGCGTTTCTAAACGGGTTCGGCCTGCGGTCGTGGTGGGTGTTTGGCGCCCCCATCGGGTCAGATGGAGCACTACAGTGAGACTGTTTAATGTCTTAGAATTGGACTCCATTAAAAAACTGCATTTAAGTATCTGATATGGTCATTTGCTATTTGGCTGGGTGCTAGTGACCACATAATATATGAGATAAAACTACAGATATTGCAAATTGCAAATGTGTTACCAGTTAACTGTTCTGTCACATATAAGGGTACATTTGTTTTTTGGTATTCATGTAGCCTCTGAAAATTTTAAACACTACTGTAGGCTATTAACTGCATTACAATTACAATAATATTTTATACAGAAGTAGTTTTGTCAGTGCCTCTTTAACCAAATGTGTGATCAACTTTGAGTTTTCTGTACATTTGTTGCTCTCATAACACTGGCTAACGTTCTCTAAAAGTATTCTCAAACATTCTCAAATGCATTTTTGCAGTAACATTAGTAGAGCATTTTTTTACATTATATAACATATATAAAAATTGTGTTCCTTGTTAGGGTAATGTTTTAAAAAATGTAACAGAATAAAAAACAACTTTAATTTTAGCAAGCATTAACGTTAATACAACGTCTAAAAACTGGATGTTTTGAACATTCCTAGAACATTCAGGAAACATTAGGGAAATGTTCTTACAACCTAAAATTGTTAGCTGGGATGATCATGATGTTTATGAACTGGAGCAGAAGGAATTAATTGTGATTTCTGAAACAGAAGTTATGCTGCAGTCTGGAATGTCTGTGACTTCATAATAAGGTTGTTTTTAAGGGCTGCTTTCATCAGCCTACAGTAATATGTGCTCTGACAGCACAGTCAGTCGACTCGCTGTAATATTATGAGTGAATGTGTCAGTAATCCTCAGTGAAAAACACACACAAACGCTGTTTTATTGTTTATTAACATTCTATATTGTTTTTCTAAAAAAGCTTTTTCAGCCGATAATAAGAGTTACAGCAAAACATTAATAATTTAAATAAAAACAGTACAGTACAGTCAACAACTTATTTATTTATAAGTGCACACTAATAAGGGTTGAGAACCATTAAAATATAAGAGACGTCCAGATTATTTGCTCTTGGAGCTTAAGTGCAACACAATACACAGTGGGTGTCAAAAATGACTTTTTTTTACAGTGTTTTTAACCACCTTGTGGGTGAGCATTGTATTAACACAGTGAAAGTTGCTTGTGTTAAAGTTAGGCAAGGCCCGAGGACTTAAGGCTTTTCACATTATGCTTAGCCCTGTGATAATGTCTTTTTAAAACCAATTTAAACAAATTAAGGCCACTTTTAACCCTGGGAAAAATCAAACTTCACACTTAGTTGAAACCTATTATGAAACTCAAAATTATACAGTGTGAACCAGTGCATTACTAAAATATTATTGCAGGTTGTTTAACAGCAGACAAGTAAACATAAATTATAACAGTGCTTGCCCCATTAAATATTCATGCACATTTTACAGTCACAGAAACGTTCACACGCTGCGTTTAGATCCAGCGTCTGAGCAAAACAATTAACCAGCGTGATCCATTAATTCCTCAATCATGGTACTATTTACATGGATGTCAGTTAATAAAACATGTCACATGCTTGTTGCATAATGTACAATGTTATTAACCTCATAAATATGCAAATAAAAATGTTAAGGCAGGGTTTTTAAATGTACAGCGTGGAATATCAAACCCTTACTACCCAAGTTTAACTACAAACCTGGGGTTAAGTATGAACAGTGTGAACAATGGAATACAATAACCCAGGATTATGTTAACTCAAGGTTAACCATTTCAAGTGTGAAATGCCCATATCAGTGCTTCTGTCTCTTCTGTTTCTAAATGTGAATCTGCAATTCAATACAATAAGCCCAAACACAAGAATCTACAGCAAACTGGACTTCAAGTATAGTTTGATCAGCACCTTTGGAGGCTTGCATATGTTGTACTGATTCGGTGGTAGTTTAAAGGCATGGTTTTGTACACATCAGTTGGTATTGCATAACAATTAGAAAGTGATGGTTTTAAATCTTTGCATGCTATATTGCTACAAACCCTTTATGATCTACAGGTGGCCGATGGCGACACTTTTGTCGGTGCTTGGGTTTAGCGTCGAAGCAGGTGACCATTAACACATGCGCTTTACAGAGGTTAAGATGACGCTCTAGTCGTTCGGTAACCAGCTCCAAAGCTTCTAAGTGCTCCAGGGAGTCCACCTCAAATGTCTGCCATAAGTCAACTGCAAAATACATCACAAACATAACATCATAAATGTTAATAAAACGCAGCCTGAAGTCTAAGCATAACCATAGACAACCACAAAGTTTTCTATCCTATTACAAGGTCTAGTGTGAATACAGTGAAGTGAATCTGAAGTCAAAACACTTTTCTTAAAATGCCTTTTAATGCTTACATTCACGGGTCCATTTTCCAGGGTCCACCAACATGTTTTGCTTGGCATGTTCCAGTTCTCTTCGGAGAACGTTGTACTTGGATCTCACCTCTGCAATTCTCTGCTGTCGATATTCCAGGAACTTCAGCTTTGCGCTGAAGCGGACCATACGCTGAAAAAAGTGGATGCCAAACATCAGTTTGCCCTTTTCATTACATACAATGCTATTAAATGGATTCATCCTATTGAAGATTAAAACATGGAGTTCTGAGTGATCAAATAATAATATAAACCACTATTTTTTTGTTTTAAATTTCACCTTGTTTCCTGCCCCACCTCTCTTCTGTATGGCATCAACATGATCAATTTCATAGACCTTAATTTCATAAGAGTCAGGGACACCCCGATCTCCCCAATGCATTCTGGGCCCGCTGATGGACCTCTTCAGTGACACCAGGTTATCCTGAGATGGTATTCTTGGACTGGATCCTGTGAATAAAAAATATTAAGGTACGTATGAAGTTAGTGCTTTAAATCAAATCTTTTCCATTATCATCAATCTTATACTTAATGATTTTAATTTAGGCATTACCGTGAATTTGAAGTTCCTCACCTATGTTGGTCCTTTTCTTGGTACTTCTCACACCTTTAGCAGCACTGAGAATGCAGCTCTGATCGCTGATGGAGTTGTGCGTTGAACTGCTGCTGATTGTAGCTTCGCTGTCTCTCAGCATGCTGTCATAGCCACTACTGACCCTACTGTTCCTGTTATAAAGTAACGCTGTTTTACACATGGCAGGAGGCAGATCTCCACTCAGAACACTTGTGGTATCACTGGCATGGCCGCTACAGTGGTTTGGTTTTCGTGGAGCTGTGATCCAGCTGTATGGAGATGGCAGTGTGTGAGTCAAAGGTTTTGTTTTCATTCGTTCCTCACGCTCATCTAAATCAGACCCACCATGGCTAGAATTGGAAAGAGAGTCTCTGCTACTTCTTAAAAGTTCAACTCTTCCTTTTAGGGGTAAACCAGAGGACTTGGTAGAAGGACCAACATTTCCTTGACTTTGGGATAAGGAATGTGTCAACCAGAGGTTTGGATTGGAAGAGGATCCATTATAAGAAAGGCTTGGGCTTCTGATGATTGAATGACTAATCGATTTTGAGGATAGATTTTGGATAGAATTCTTGGGACTATTGCTGGACACCTTGTAGACCTTGGAACTGGGCACTGATTTACTAACTGTTGTCTTTGACCTGCTGATTTTGGATGGTCGAGTTGTGGCAAATGCATCATTGTCATGCATGGGGAAGAACTGCGGAACTCGTCCAAGACTTTGACTAGCTCGACACCTGACAAAGTTCTCAAACTCCTCTTTAAAACTAGCTGTGTCCAGACTGCTTGAATGAGCTGGCATGCCAATACGACCAGTCTCTTGCTTGCTCCTTAGTCTCGGTGAAGTACAAATACCCTCCAAGCTTCCTGTTAAACTCAAAGAAGGCCCACTTAGATCCACAGTTTGACTCCTGTTGGATAATGCTTTTAATTTTGCATTAAATAATTTGCTGCTGTCTTCAACAGGAGATTCTGTGTTCTTATTCTCAGCAGCCATGGGCTTCCTTTGGTTTGGCAATGCACTTCTGGATATTCCAGAATCTTCTCTTCTCTCTGTTTTCTTTTTTTGATTGGGGCTATTGCATGTTGATGGAAGGGGTACACTATCTTTGGTCCATTCTTTCATGACATATTGCTTCCTCTCAAGTGTTTCTCTTGGACTGTATGAACTCCTGTCTTCTGTGTTCGTAGGTAGATGTGGGACATCCTTGAAGTCCTTGTTTTTGTGTTGGCACGTCCAGCTCTTCTCCGTTGTGATGTCACTATCATACTGTCTGGACCTTGAGACATCAAAGTGCTTTAAATGATTACAGCTAGGCTCAACTTTGGCTCCTTTAGTGACATCCTTTACATCTTCTATCAGAGGAACATCTGACCAAGCATCACGCTGCGGTGGGTCTTCTGAATCATTGATGCTGCTTACATTGTCAATAATAGTATTGACTTTCGAGGGTTGGCTGGACACATTCTCTTTTAAAGTTACATTAGATGGAGCCGTTCCCATTTCAGTATCTGAAGTTTGTTCTTTAGTACTTGAATTTAGAAAACTTGTTGTATGTTCTTGACCTATACTGCCAATAATCCGGACAGGCTGACTTCCTGATGCTAAAGTCTGGAGAGAAGGCGATTCGCGAACACTTAATATTTTTGCCTTTCCTTTCTCATTGGCTCCATTTATCGTTACTTCTTCAACTACCGTATATACAAGCTCATCTTGGCCGTTAAGATCCAGTGGCTGCTGAACTGTCACAGTGATAGTGGCCCTCATCTCTCGTTGGCTTTTTAATGTACAATGTGGAATGTCTTCATTCACAGAGGCAAACATAGTATGTGGGGAGCCTGAACTGGTGGACAAGGATGAAGAGAAAGAGGAGGTGGATGTAGATCTTGGTGAACTTTTTCCAGCAGGAGAAATTCGTGTGTCAGGTTGAACTGTGGAGTCATACGATAACACGTTTTGGTCTTCTAACCTCAGTGGCAATGAAATGGGAGTCAAATTTGTTATCTCAGTTTGAGGCTTTGATCTGATGTGGCACTGCATGGGATCATTTTGCCTGACAACATCTAACTGGGGTGAACATGTCTGCACAACCAGAGAGTTTACTGCACTCTTTGTTTCTTCACCATTTTGAATGACAGCAGATCTTTTTGGAGAGTTTCCCTGTCTGCTGCTGTCAGATTCCTTTTTAATTGATGCATGAACTTCTGCCAAAACAGATTTCCTCTCAGCTTGGTTTAAGTAAGGTGCTCTGGTCACAGTGTTTACCTCTTGCTCTTTGCATGGATCCATTCCAATCAACCTTGTTCCTTCTTTATCTATATCTATATTTCCCAGTCGATTCTGTAGTTCTGCAAACGTGTTGCACTTCAGACACTCAAAATCAGATCTTTCTTGCAATAATGTTGCCGCTGACTCTTCCTTGGTCTTTTCTTTCGTCGTCTGTTTCATGCGATAGGCGAGTGGTGGAGAGATTTCACAAAACTTCATCAGAGAGAGCTTCTTTGATTCTAGCTTGCTCTTGAGTAAGGACGGAATAACAGGCAAAACCTCTCTGCTTCTATTTGTAACCTCTTTATTCAGGAAACCTGAAGGATCCATGGAGAGGACAGAATCGTAAGACTTGGCACTTCCAGGACGTAATTCTGGCTCACCGAAGAATGCAGGAGAGGACAGATCCTGATCCAGTGTTCCAGTGGATTGGAACGTTCGCAGCCTGGAATTCTGAACTTTCCTCTCATTGCCTGAGCTTCCTCCTCCAGGTGAGCTTGAAGACGACTTCTAATGACCAGAAAGAGATCAGAAATTACAGCACAGCCTGTGTTCAAAGCACTTAAAATCTGAGAACATACTGCTAATAATCTTCAAATGATTTGATAGTAGAAAAATACCCTGGTCTTCTTTTGCAGCCTGCGGATTTGAGACGTGATCTGCATCGTACAGAGGCTTTCTGTGAGGTCTTGAGATGAGGTGGAAACATGGGCAATGATCGTAGTGGCGCAGTTGATGTTGCTGAGAGAGTCTTGCAGGAGCATAGCTAATTTACTTCCCCTGTAGAGAACAAACAATTAATAATGAGTTTTATGTTCATATACTTTTAGTAAACTGTCTGAATTTAATATTGAGATAAATTTAGACATACTTATTAGGGACATGTTTATGTCTGTTGAGCTTGGCAATGATTATGTTTCCGAGATCGGCAAGACAGACCCCAGAATCATGTTTGTCCTTTTGCCCAACACAGCTCCCTAAAGTGACCAGACTTAACTTGCTTTGATCTACATTCACTAAGGACAAATATACAAGCGAGAGAGACAGACAGACACAAAGATATTAGATTAGTTTTAGGAAGAATATCATTTAAATGCAAATCATTTAAAAACAAAAATCTATTGTAAAGCTCTTATAACAGACTGTGATAAAGCAGCTGAACTCACTTCCAGATTTGGTGCTACTTCCAATGTGCTGCTGACGGACATGCAGTGTGAAGAACATGTGACAGCAGTGCGGCTGCGTCCCACTGCTGCGAGACGCAATAGCCGCATCCAATAGGGAAGCGGCGCTTTCTGGAGTTGGAGCATTTAACACGCTGTGGTTGCCAAGCTGGAATAAAGGTTGGATAACACAATCCAATTAAGAGACTCTGAAGTAAATGGGAATGTTTTAATTAACATACCAATGAGGCTGTATTCAGTTTGGATTGATTTGCATGGTACTTAAGTGTACCATGCAGGGGCTTATAAATTCTTTGCTACAAGATGACTGCATGCTGCATGCTTAAATAGAAACTTTTACTTGCTCACTGGGGGTTTGTAGGGCTTTAAAAAAATATGATGTTTTTGTGAAAAGCTGTATACATATATTCACATATAAATGACATTTACCGCACATGTATGAGAACTAAGGGAGTGCGTTCAACACTTGCCTGTGTTCCATAGATGGGGTCCTCAATGAGGTAGGCATCTGGCTTATAGGTGTCTTTGCAGTTGCCCGTGTCAACATCGGAGAGTAAATCCCTGATGTCATTGTTTTCCCCACAGACCTCTACAGCTGTGACTGAAACAGAGATGTTTGCCCATGTCTTGTCTTTCTTCCTGTTAATGAGCTTGAAAAGCCAAGCGATGGCACAGGGAATGACCCCAAGGGTTTGAACGCAACCATCGTGGCCAATCATAGTATAAGACACTCCTGTGAAGCAAAACGAGAAAATAAACGAGAATAACGAGAAAATAAACAAGAATAATGTTCTCAAGAGAGAGTCCATCCAAAAATAAAATTTTCCATCATGTATTTACTTTCATTCCAAACCTATATGATTATATATCACAAAACCACCAAGACATTTCTCAAAATATCTTTTGTGTCAATTTAAGTCATTGTTTGGCTACCAACATACTTCAAAATATCTTTTGTGTTTCTCAGAAGATAAAAATTCATACAGATTTAAAGTGATATAAGGGTGAATAAATAATGGAATATTTATGGAATATTAATAACACATCATCAAACAGAAACGATAAGGAAAACAGGATAACAATTGTTTCTTGCCATACTGGATGCCAAAAACCCAAAGCTTAAAATATGCTTAAATAAACGGCCGTGCCCAATGCCTTTACGAACTGGGGTGTAAAATACGTTATGGCAATGTCATCACCAATTAAACGCAAGGCACTTTACTTGCAGTCAGGCATGGGCCAGTTTAAAAGATTTATGACTTCTGGCTGAGAGCCAGAGGCCAACATGAAAGCCGGGTAATTCAATCTAGCTAAAAGTGAATGATGTCATACTGCACGTTCCACACAGAGATTGTTGTCGTGATTTCGGGCGGATAACTATTAATAACCTTAAAAGTGGGTGACCCGTAATGACCCGGTATGTAGTCCCTGTGTCGTCTCTTAAAGGAATGGATGTGCATCCATTAACAGGCTTCTTAAGTCAGCAAGCTACCTAAATCTGAACCTTTCTGTGTTTACACTGTCAGACACACACAGCTAACAGGGAACATTCTTATCAAAAACCTTCTTGTTGTAACATTAGTAGAACGTTTTCTTCACCATCACAGTTACTAC
>JAZGTK010009536.1:0-17188 GCA_036877625.1 Ambastaia sidthimunki | reverse complement strand
ACTAACGGTTAGTCGACTATTTGGGGGCAGCCCTATTAATTATATTAATAAATATTGAGATAAATTAAAGGCATGCATTCAATCTGAAACAAAAAGTAACACTCCAAATAAATAAAAATAACAACAAAAAAAACAACAAATTTGAACTTGTGAAACAGGAGAAACTTAACTAGTCCTGTTAAAGAACTGCAAGACATTTAAGTGTAACATGGTCCGTTTCTAGTTCTACTTTAATATTCAAAGTTAAGAAGCCATACCTCCACCTCTCTAAATTTTTCTCCACCTTCTCCCTGTCACAATGTCTTCTGCAAACATCATAGTCCATGGAGATTCATGTCTAAACTAATCCGTCAGCCTGTCCATCACCAGAGCAAACAAGAAGGGGCTCAGAGCCGATCCTTGATGCAGACCCACCTCCACATTGAACTCCTCTGTCACACCTACAGCACACCTCACCACTGTCTTACAGCTCCCATACATGTCCTGCACCACTCTAACATACTTCTCTGCCACTCCAGACTTCTTCATACAATACCACAGCTCCTCTCTCGGCATCCTGTCATATGCTTTCTCTAAATCTACGAAGACACAATATAGCTCCCTATGACTTTCTCTGTACTTCTCCATCAGCATCCTCAAAGCAAATATTGCATCTGTTGTACTCTTCTCTAGGCATGAAACCATATTGCTGCTCACAAATGCTGACCTCTGCCCTTAGCCTAGCTTCCACTACTCTTTCCCACAGCTTTATTGTATGGCTCATCAGCTTYATTTCTCTGTAGTTGCCACAGCTCCCTTGTTCTTAAAAATCAGAACTAGTACACTTGTATTCTTCGGGAATCCTCTCACTCTTCAAGATTTTGTTAAATAAACTAGTCAGAAACTCAACTGCCACCTAGACACTTCCATACCTCCACAGGTATGTCATCAGGACCAACTTCCTTTCCACTCTTCATCCTCTTCAACGCCCACCTCACTTCACTTTTACTAATCTTTGCTACGTCCTGCTCCATAACAGTCACCTCTTCTACTCTTCATTCGCTTTCACTTTCCTCATTTATCAACTCTTCAAAGTACTCCTTTCATCTTCCCATCACACTTGTGGCACCTGTCAGCACATTTCCATCCCATGGAAATCCAATCTTTATTCACCCTGACCTGCTGCACATCCTTCCCATCTCTATGTCTCTGCCTCGCCAACCTGTACAAATCCACCTCTTCCTCCTTACTGTTCAACCTAGCATACAAGGTCTCATATGCTCTTTGTTTGGCCTTTGCCACCTCTACCTTCACCTTACGCTGCATCTCCCTGTACTCCTGCCTAATATCTTCAGTCCTCTCAGTGTCCCACTTCTTCTTAGCTAACCACCTCCTCTCTATACACTCCCGAACTTCCCCATCCCACCACCAAGTCTCCTTGTCCACTTTCCTCTTTCCTGATGTCACACCAAGTACCCTCCTATCTGTCTCCCTGATCACATTATCTGTAGTTGTCCAGCCATCTGAAAGCACCTCCTGACCACCCGTAGCCTGTCTCAACTCCTCCCTAAAACTACACAACATTCTTTCTTTTTCAACTTCCACCACTCCGTCCTCTGCTCTGCCTTAGTGCTTTTCATCTTCCTCATCACCAGAGTCATTTTACACACCACCATCCTGTGTTGCCTGGCTACACTCTCCCCTACCAATACTTTGCAGTCACTGATCTCCTTCAGATTACAACGTCAACACAAGATGTAGTCCACCTGGGTGCTTCTACCTCCACTCTTGTATGTCACCCTATGTTCCTGCCTCTTCTGGAAGAAAGTATTCACTACAGCCATTTCCATCCTTTTTGCAAAGTCTACCACCATCTGTCCTTCTGCGTTCCTGACCTGAGGACCAAACCTGCCCATCACATTCTCATCACCTCTATTCCCTTCACCAACATGTCCATTAAAATCTGCATCAATCACCACTCTCTCACTTTGGGGATGCTCTGCATCACTTCATCTAACTCACTCCAGAATTTCTCCTCTTTTAACTCGCATCCTATGATACTTTTCACCTCCAGAACATTCCTTACAAGCTTCTCTTTCGGGATTTCTTCTTATCCCATCCACACCATAGTAAAACAGCTTGAACCCTGCTCCTAAGCTTCTAGCCTTGCTACCTTTCCACCTGGACTCTTGCCTTTTCCTCTTCTCTCTTTGTCTTTGAACACACCTTCCTCCTCTCCTTCTTCGACCAACAGTAGCCCAATTTCCACCGATGCCCTGTAGGTCAACAGCACCAGTGGCGGTCGTTGTTAACACGGGCCGCGACCGATCCGGTATGGAATTCTTGTTAGTGATTCGCATGTTTGATGCCGTCGGATAAGTTTTACGTCGGATGCCCTTCCTGACACAACCCTCTGCATTTATCTAGACTTGGGACTGGCACAAGATGACGCTTGATTGTGCCCCCTTGTGGTTGCATTATGCTCTATATGTTCTATTGTGAATAAAATATTGGCTCCTATGATTTGAAAGTCTTTTTCTCATTTTTTCCAAATTTAAAAACGTACCAACTTTTCTGGAATTCGGGTTGTAAATACAGTGGAGATCGAAATTAGAGAACAATTTATAAACACTTGATTTTCTCAGAAATAATGTAATCTTCATCATTCTAAATTTGAAGGAATTCTAGTTGTGGCTATACCATGCTAGTAGAACAGTGTTTTACAAGGGACTTCAACAAAAAAACCTTTATTTTGTGGAAAACACAATGATCAAAATTAGAGAACAGGAATGAACTAAAACTAAATTTTTTGAAGGTTACAGAACTAAAGTTTCTGAAGGTTACAGTAGTTAAAAATTTGCAGGTAGTATACAGGCCCTTGAATAACTTCTGCACATCTGTGGCCACAGGACATCACTAGTCTCTCACACTGCTGTGATTTTGGTCCACTCTTTTAACCTCTTCCACTGTTCGGTGACTGTAGTGGGTTTCTTAGCCATAATATTGTCACCAAGGATTTTCCAGAAATTTTCAGTCAGGTTTAGATCAGGGCTCTGGGCTGTCCATTTCATTATTTTAATGTTTTTAGCTTCAAGGAACTGCTTTACCCATTTTGCTGTGTGACAGCGACCATTGTCCTGCAAAATTGCTGGCTGATTGGGCGATGAATGCAGGGAAGGAACCGCATGTTGGCGCAGGAAGTTCTGATAAACACTTGCATTCACTCTTCCATGTAGCTGTATAACAGGCCCAACTCCTGTTGAGAAAACATCCCCCAAACCACTTCCTTCTCCACATTTTACTGACTTTAAACATACTGGGTTGAGTCTTTTGCCAGTTTGACAACAAACATAATGGTTCCCATCAGACCCAAATAAATTAAACTTTCATTGCTCAAGTGAACTTTCTACCAGTTCTCCCTTGTCCACACAACATGCTCTTCAGCAAAGGTTAGTCTAGCCTTTTGATTCTTTCTGCTAATGAGAGGTTTGGTCACTGCAGAGTGGGCTTTCAGTCCAAAATCTCTTAAACGTTGACACACTGTATGCCGAGACAGATCCTTACCCTGTTCAGCATTGAACTGACGAGCAATTCCAGCTGCAGTGTTGAACCGATTGCACATTGATATGACAACTGGGAGGTATCTGAAAGTGTTCTGTAATTTTGATCAGTGTTCTTTTTCTAAAATCAGTCAATACGTTTTTTTACACTGTGCTTTAAAATATATTTAACTCATGAAATATGCTTAAAACAGCACTTTCACTCCTGTTAGGATAACTTTAAATAAGACTAAGCAGTGAGTTTGAAATTTGGGAAATTGTGGGTTGTTCTCTAATTTTGATCCCCACAGAGCCAGGCTCTCTCACCTCACAATCGCAGTGCGCACCCTCACCTGAATATTGTTTACTCACACCTACACCTGTCTGATCTCACTTTGAGCAACGGATCACACAACAGCATCATGCCTTGGAGCAACTCAGAGGAGCCACCGTGTTCACCAAGTTAGACCTCCGCAGCGCGCACAACCTCATCCGGATACGTGAAGAGGACGAGTGGAAAACCACCTTCGTGACACCTACCGGCCATTATGAATATCTGGTTATGCCCTATGGATTGGTTAACGCCCTCTCCGTATTCCAGGATTTCATGCATGAGGTGCTCCGGGAGTTTCTCCATAAATTTGTGTTGGTTTATATAAATGACATCTTGATCTTCTCCCAGAGTATAGCTGAACATCGCCTGCAAGTTGCTGAGGTCCTCCAACGCCTACGAGACTATCAACTCTTTCTGAAAGCAGAAAAATGCACATTCCACCAGTCATCAGTTCCATTCATGGGATATATCCTCAGCTCCTAGCCATAAAGCTCGCCCTGGAGAAGTGAAGTCATTGGTTGGAGGGAGCCAAACACCCTTTCCTGGTTTCTGATCACAGAAACCTGGAATATCTTCGGAATGCAAAGTGTCTCAACCCCGACAGGCCAAATGGGCACTATTCTTCATGAGATTCCATTTCACCATCAAATACTGACCAGGGAACAAGAACATCAAAGCTGACGCTTTATCCAGCCTATACTCTCCTCCTGAACAATCCACGTCTCCAGAATCTATCCTCCCTCAGTCAGTCTGTCCCATTGGATAGACCATCCCTCCAGAGATTTCATCCACCAATGCTCCCTCTACCACTCCGCCAGGGTGTCCCCCTGACCAGCTGTACATACCTCCAGATCAATGCAACACCACTATCCGCTCTGTTCATACATCCGTGGCCACTGGCCACCCTGGGGCCAATGTAACTCTCTCGCTGTCAATCGCTTCTGGTGTCAAGGCATGGCCCGTGATGTTCGGAGGTTTGTCAAGGAGTGCAGGGAATGTGCTATGTCCAAAAGCCCACGACACCTACCATCTGGCAAGCTTCAGCTTCTGCCCGTTCCTCACCGACCATGGTCACACCTAGGAGTGGACTTTATCACAGACCTGCCACCCTCATCTGGTAAGACATGGGTTTTGGTAATCATTGACAGATTCTCAAAGTCATGTCGCCTCATTCCTCTTCCTAACCTGCCCACTGCTATGGAAACGGCAGAACTATTATTTTAGTATGTATTCAGATATTTTGGCATTCCTGAAGACATTGTATCAGACAGGGGACCCCAATTCATCTCGAGGGTATGGCAAACATTCTTTACTCTCCTAGGTGTGACCGTAAGCCTATCGTCAGGGTACCATCCGCAGTCGAATGGGCAGAAGAAACACAAAATACAGGAGATTGGGCATTTTGTCCGCTGGACCGACAGTCCACCCTATCAACCATCCGCATGGGCTTGCTAAAATTACCTTCCAACTACCGGATTCACCCTGCATTCCATGTGTCACTCCTCAAGCCTTGTCACTCACCTCCTTCTGTTTCCTTCACAGAGCCTGGCCAGACAATAGAACCCCCTCCTTCACTAGAAATAGAGGTGGCACCATACGCCGTTCAAGAAATCCTGGACTCCCGTCGTTGTGGTGGTCGTCTGGAATATCTAGAGAATTGGGAGGGCTATGGACCTGAGGAGCGATCTTGGGTTCCACAAGACGACATCCTCGATTCAGCTCTTCTCACAGACTTCCATAGAACCCATCCTGATCGATCAGCACCCCGAGGAAGAGGGCGACCACCATGCAGACGGGGTCCGCGGCCCTCGGGAGTGGGCCGTGGGGGAAGGGGGTACTGTCACGGATGAGCCAGGCTCTCTCACCTCACACTCACCTACTCTATCTCCTCACCTGCACCCTCACTCACGTCACCGAGGCTTGTGAGGTGCCTCCATCTCCACTCAGCGTCCACAATCTCCTGCTCTGTAAATATAAGAGACATTACCAATTCTCATCTCTCATTACATCTGTTACATTATACTTCAGTATCCTAAACCTCACCTGTTGTCTGGATTCTCCTGTTCAATAAACCTATTTACATTTTACCATCCCTGTCTAAGTCGTTCCGTAACACACAGTGCAAAAATATAGGTGTATTTTATATATATATGTATAATACGGTATATATATATACATATATTATCTTCAGTAATAGGCAGCAACATAAAACATATATATATATATATGTGTTTTATGTTGCTGCCTATTACTACAATTGTTTAAATTCATTATTTTCTTTATAATATACACTTCTTAGTATGAAGATAATTTTGTGTCTTTATTATTCAAGCAAAGAAAAAAAAGCCAAACAAAAAATACAGTTTTAAAACAAATGTACCATTGTGAAAAGCGCTTTAGAAATAAACTTAAACTTGCAAAAGATTTTGATGTGCAAAACGTTTCAACTTGCAAACAAATCTTTTAAAATAACAAAACATTTCGACCTTCAAGCAGAAGTTTCAGATTTAAAATGAAAGAAAATGAGTACACAATCGATTTTGTTAAGCTTAAAAACTTTGAAAACTTCCTTTTTGTTTTCAAATCTTGATTTTTTTTTTTATTTCAAAACTGTATTTTTTTAACTGTTTTTTTTCTTTGCTTGAATAATAAAGACACAAACTTATCTTCATACTTAGTACCCCGCAATGACAAAGTGGAAACAGAACTTTGTACATTTATTAACAGAATAATTTACATTTATAAGAGGAAAAGCTAGTATAATTTACATAACAATAAATCATTTACATAAGTTTTCAGTCACTTTACTCTGTACAAAGGTGAAGCACTTTTGAAAGCAATTACAGCCTTGAGTCTTTTGGGTATGATGCAACAAGCATTGCACACCTGGATTGGGGTATTTTCTGCCATTCTTCTTTGCAAATCCTCTTAAGCTTAGTCAGGTTGGTTGGGGACCTTCAATTGACAGACATTTCTCCTTCTGAGAAAGACACATCAGGAGAGACATATCAGGTCTCTCCAGAGATGTCTGTTAGGGTTCAAGGGCTCTTGCTGGGCCACTTTCACATAGTTGTCCCTAGGCTAATCCTGTGTTGCCTTGGCTGTTTGCTTAGGGTCATTGTCATGTTGGAAGGTAAACCTTCAGCCCAGTCTTAGGTCTTGAGTGCTGCTTTTTTGAGAATATCTCAGTACTTTGCTCCATTCAGCTTCTCCTCAAACCTGTCTTCCAGCTTCTATAATGGCTCCTCAAACCTGTCTTCCAGCTTCCACAGTATAATGGTGCCACCACCATGCTTTACTGCTGGGATGGTTTTGGGCAGATGTTGAGCAGTGCCAGGTTTCCTCTAGACATTTATCGTTTGGAATTGAGCCCAAACAGTGCAGTCACCTCTTACTAAGGCTGGTCTCACCTGATTGCACAGTTTGGCCAGGTGACCAGTTTCTGGAGGAGTCCTGGTTGTGTCAAATGTCTTCTATTTAAAAATTATAGAGGCTACTGTGCTCTTAGCCTTTTATAGAGAGGTTGTGCCTTTCCGAATCATGTCCAATCAGTTTAATTTACCACAAGTTGACTCCAATCAAGGTGTAGAAACATCTCAGCAATGATCAAGAGAAATGGGAGTTTAAGTATTGTTGCAAAGGGTCTGAATACTTATGCCAATGTGATATTTTCAGTGTTTTTTTTTCTTTTTTAATAAATATATAGACATTTCTAAAATTCTGTTTTCACTTTGTCATTGTATGGGTAATAAAGTTATATTACCTATTTTATATTTACCATATTACTATGGGGTATTTATTTTACCATATTACTCATATTATTAAAGTTATATATTAAAATTAATATTTTTACAGAAGCAAGACTAACATAAATAGTGATAAAAGCCAAAATATTAAATGCTATTGCTGAATCGTTAGTAATCCACAAATATGTGGAGGGGTGAATTTCACTTAAAATTTGGAGCCATATTAGCAGGGGTGGAAAATGACTTCAGAAAGATGCCAGCATCATTATTTTTGTAGTGAGATTGGTAAATCTGGTAGTGAAATCTGTTGACTTTAGCAGTCCCTTTAACATTTTATATGGTAAAATGAACCATCACTATGATGGTTCAATCATTTGAAAAAGCTAGTTTTTGTTTTTAATTTTACGAAATTTACATGCCTTTAACCAAACGTTTTAATGTCCTTAAGCAACTTGTCTTTTAGGGGCTACATTTTTAAGGCCCTTTATGGTGTTGTCCCAGGGATATGGGGATTTAAAAGTGCCTCCATGAGTAAACTGTTAAATTGTACACATTTTCTGTTGTCAAAAATCAAATGTGGGTCGCTTTATAAAAATCTGGCACTTCTTGTTATTAAAAATAAGAAAAACATAGCTATTTAACTCATGCAGTACATTCAGTTCATTTAATTTTTGGATTTTAGAAATATACATCTGTTCAGCTCTGGAAGGCATAATTTATCCTTGGAATGTTGTTGTCTTAAAAGTGGTACTGTCTATAGTACTGTGGTTATTGAAAGCGCACAAATATTACCTAGGATGTGTCTGACTGGTACATAGCACTCATGTCCGGGACACTTAAATAATTTGGAAGTATAAAGTGTTGAAAATACATTTAAAATTTGAGATGTTATTGTTGAATGTAACCCATAGCAGTGGATACTACTTAATCTAAATTAAAGTAAATCTTGGTTTATCACGTGTACAGAGACCTACCATGCTGCCCTAACAGGCATGGAATGTAGCTATGATTCTGCATATTTAGACTCATGGAAGCTCCAGAAGCAATTTAAATTAAAGCTGCAAGCAGTATTTATCGGCCCTCACATCTTGGTGCCATTGAGAATGCAGTTGTGAAGTTTAAGCATACCTAACCTCAGTAAGTTCTTACTGTTTTGCCAAAACTTGCCAAACATGCCAGACTTTATCAGGCCACCACACACACGTTGTTGAACAAAAACATAAAAGCTTTGCAATTTAACGTTGCAAAGACCATTAGATTAGCCTCAACTTAGTCTCAGTAACTCCAAGACACTGAAATGTTCAATGCAGTTGTTTTGATAGAAGGAAAGAAGAGACATTTCTGGCTTCAACACTATTTGATCTTCAGACATTACTCTTTAAAACAAATTAAGTACCAGATTTTTGCAAAGTGACCCACATTTGCTTTTTGATGATTGAAATGTGTACAATTTAATAGTCTACACATAGAGGCTTATTTAAATCCCCATATCTTTGGGACTGAACAATATAGAGCCTCGTAGGGTTTTATAAAGTGACTTTCTCATTTTTAAATTGTCATTATTGGCATATAATGCAACAAGGATTGCTTAAGTCAACAGATTTTACCAACAGATTTACGAGTCTCTGTTTAAAAGTAAAATGATGCCAGGATCTAATAAAAGGTGATAATCGTTATGGTCCCAGTATATCATGCATCCCTGCATTACACACACATGCGCTGATTGCGTTTTTTTCTGTCTCATAAGGAGTATCGGTTGGTTCAAACACTGTTGACTTTGAGCCATTAGCAGATATGTTATTAGCTGAGTATGAGGATGATCAGACCCCTGAAGACGAGGAGCTGCCTGAAGGAGATGTTAACTTCAGCAATGAGATAGAAGAGCTTACAAAGGTTTGATCTCATACTGATAGTCTCAATATGCCTGAGTGGGTCTTTTTTCAAGAAGAATGCCTAGCATGCTTCTAATTTTAGTGTTGAAATTCATCAGAATAAGATTTCTCCAATTTATCTCCCAACTTGAATTGCATCTTGACATGTGACAGCTTCCGCTAATGTAGGGCAATCTGTTTCTCCCACTTATTAACATGTCTTCTCTCCAAAACTACATTTTTCAAAGACATGTCAATCAAAATGATGGCAGGTCTGTCACAACGAAAGGTGCGATTTCCTAGGACACCTTTTTTCAGTAAAAAATGTATTTTTTTCCTTTTATGTGTTTTTTTTTTGCTGCATGACCAGCAAATTGTTTGTTTATATGGATGATATATACACAGGTCATTCTCTTTTCATGTTTCATGTATTCTGACTCTTGAGGGTATGTGCCCGGTTGAATGAAAACCCTTAGGTAAGGGTATCCTTGGGGGAAAACATACCTGAGGGAAGGGATTCCTTTAAGATCATTGCAACAAATGTCTTTACAGTCACCCTTACCTAAGTGTTTATATTAAGCCTTTCACTATAGTTTCTGTTAAAACACAGCACCGGAGAAGCGGTTGCTATAGTTACAAAATCGCCCACAGTACACGGAACATCATGTGAGACCACAACATATGATCATGTGATTTGAGAAAACATACTGGAATAACGGGTTTCACTCGCACATATAGCTACTCAAATAGACTTTATAAACGCATTGTACTGTATGTTTATTCATGTCAAAGACACCCAAAGATGGAGAATCAAAGAAAACTGGTGTTATATTTGAACTAAACTGATTTACATGACTGCCTAGACATGACTGCCTAGATATAGAAATAGCATACATGGTTTAATACAATTTAACAATATTTTATTTCGATCACTGAAAATGCGCTTATTATTTCTCTTCAATAAAAATAAAATTGGCCATCGTGTTTGAGGCTTAAGGGGGCCATGTCACTTTTTTTTAAAGGTGAAACTGTTATTAAAAACTAGCAACCCATAACAACTTAAAGGAACACTTAAGCAGTTAAGGGAAAATATATAGTGACAGCCTTAAGGTTCTTAAATAGACCTATAGGATTTTTCTTGCAACCCTTGTTTCACTAAGGGTACACTTAACCTTGGGATTTCATGCAACTGGGCCCTAGATGTTATTTTGACTCACAAAATGGATAGTGGATATAAACACAATAAATGCTCAGTATATGTGAATTTTCTGTGAACTACAGGAAAGGGAAATGCCCATCCAGGAACTCCTAAATCTCTATAGATATGGAGGCAGTGGGTCACCTGGAGAAGAAGAGGAGGAGGATGAAGAGGAGGATGTGGATGAAGATGATGATGATGATGAAGGAGAGGACATGGATAATGATGAGAGCAGCAGAAGCACTGAAGAACTAAAGAAGAGCAAGGTTTGCCCTATAGGGAACTGATATAAAGATCTAGGAAAAGCTATTTAGATTTCAGAACAGGTGTTGTAGGAGTGAAGCTGCTAATCTGAAGCTAAGTCTGTGCCAAAAATTCAATTATTTACAGTTTATAAGTAATTATAATTTTAATTATTTTTTTCTTAGAGATTGAGAAATCTTGCGAATATCAAGAAAAGAGAGAAAGACTTAGTGTCACAAAATAATGTATTGACAATATATAGTCATGGCAATTTTCTGTTTTGTTGTCCTTACTGACTGCACACAAAAATGAACATTTCAATAGTGCTCTTTGATTCATGAACAAGTCACTTTCTGAACCAGTCTAACTAAATGCGTTACAAGAGTCCTGTGGTCTAAATTGTGGATTGAACCGGTCAGCAAATTTGGCTTGAATGACTCCCTCGCTTACTGAATCCTAGGTTATAGACCCAGCTGCATCTTGTAACACAATAACAGCACAAGCAGCATATATTGGACTCCAAGTGGGTTTTTAAAAATGGGGAACAGGCCAGTGATGAGATGTTGACTTTTCTAGCTTAATGCTGTAGCTTTATTGTCATTAGAAATGTATATAAAGTGAAAACAAAGGACCTAATTTTGTTATAAAATTATTTAATATTATGTATTATAAAACTCGGCAGACATTGTCAGCGTATGATAATTGCTGGGCACCCCCTTTTCATAAATGTTTGAAACTTTGTCTGTTTGGTCAAAATGTTTTGTATTCCACATAGGAAAAATTTTGTAAACCTAAACTTTTGTATGCACAAGATATAGTCATATTTTTCACGTTTTAGTCATAATGGACCACACATTATTTGGTAACTTTTTGTCATGAGGGTCTGAGGATGATGACAAGTTTCAAGTGAATTGGATGAGCAGGCTGGGACGAGTTTAAAAAAGTACTAAAAAAAGGGATTCCTTTTATACCAATAAAAATGAACGCAAACTTTGAAGAAACTAACAAAAATAAATAATCTGAAAGAAAAAAACACTTTGAAAATAAAAACGATAATTTCAGTGGCAAAGATGTAGCATGGTCTGGGGACAGTTGCAACAGTCCCTTATCACAACATTGATGCATTAAAGCTTGTCAAAGAAGAGGACTTCTGCATTGTTTGTTTGGAGAGTTAATTGAGACCAAGAGAAGTCTGATGCAAGTCTGATGTGGAATAATTTCTTTCTCTCTTAACCTCTCTGTCACATGAATACACTACCTTACACAAACAGATACACGCACACACATACACAGTTCAGGAGTTCACAGAAGTAGTTAAATTTCAGTCTCGATTTTCATAAAAATATTTTGTTGTTCCAATTTTTTGTAGACCTAATAAATAACTAAAACGTTGTTGTTACATATTGTTTTACTAGTCCTTGTCATTATACAACCAATTTAACAATTTAACCACTTAACATTTTGTATGTTCACAAATAATATAAGGAAATTGCAATATGATGTTATATAATTTTTTTTATTATATGTTTTTTATTAGATTTTTTTTTATTATTGCATTTTAATGAATGTTGCAACTGTCCCTGTGGACTGTTGCAACCCGTCCCCTGACCTTTAACATAAATTAACATAATTTAACATAAATCTCCACTTAAGTCTAGTTTCAGGTCAGAGAGCTATCCATGATCTAGCCACCCATCACTAGCCAATAAGAGTAAAGCACAGCTAAGCTCTGCCCACACGTAAGGTTTGAACGTAAATTTGCGGATTGAAGACGAAAATTGTGAACACGTAAACAAAAACTTTTGATGTGTGATAAAGGAAGATTAGAAAACAGTTTTAAAAAATATGGTTTGTTTGAAAACCATGCTACACCTTTGCCATTGAGGTTGTTTTTATTTTCTGAGTGTTTTTTTTCTTCCAGATTTGTTTTTGTTCGTTTCTGATGAGCAAAAACGTAAAGTTGCTCATTATAGCCCCACAATGAGACCAGTTTTCACAAAATTTAGAACACATACTCTGTTTTAGATGATCTATATATCAGTTTTCGTAATGGTAGGCAATTCAGATTAGATGTTAATTGCTACTGATAGTTGATTGGCTACTGGTGGCCATGTTTTTATGTATCCAAGTAAAATCATAGAATTTTTAAGACATCCACTAATGAAGGTGTATACCTATTTTCAACTTAAAGAATGTTTTAATGGATTTTCTGTTGTAGTGCCCCATGGAGAAAAAACACTACAAAATTTGTTGTGCGTCCACAGAATGTCATGTCTACATGTACCAAGTTTTGTTAAACTTAGATTTTGCATTCCGATGATATTGGCTAATTAGTGAAAATGGGCCACACCCACAGATTTTAGTGGCTCATCTGATAAATGGCTTGATTGATTAAAATTATTTTGATAACTTTTGGTCATAAGGGTGTCTAGATGCATGCTAAGTTTCAAGCAAATGAGACAAGTGACCTAGGAAGAGGTAAAGTTGCATGATATGCAGTCATTAACCCACCCGAAAAAAAAACAAGATAGCACCCCCCTGTGACTGATTTCTTTCAAAATTCTTACAGACCTTTGGGGTCATGAGTCAAACAGGCCCACAGTTTCATTCCGATCGGCCTATGTTAACCTTGTCTAATAGGTGCTCAGATTTCATCGGCCAATGCGGCCATGTTTTTCAAGATATGCCTCATAGCCAATGATGGTGCCTTGGACAACAACCAATTTTCAGATAGAGCGGACAAATGTGATGCGAATGTGAATCAGAATTGCAACTTTGTTTTGATAATTATTGACATTCAGATTCCAGGGATACTTTCTACTCTGGTTTGGTTCTGATCAGGCGATAAACCCAGGACTGTTTTGCAAAATAAGTTGCTTTTCTTTTTCGTAACTGTTTCTCTTGATGGTTCAGTTCATGTCCTTAAACAATTTTTGTCGTGCCTTTAATGCAGCCAACTTGGCCTCTGCATTGAGACATATAGAAGCAGAAAACACTCTGGATCTTTATTTAATAATTGAGCTTTTGTTTTTTTTGGTTGATCTGCTCTCCACATTAGACACAATGTCATAAGGTTTGATGTCATCTTGTAAATTATCATAACATCATCATGTCATAACAATGGATGAAGCATAGACTGTCCATTGAGGAATATTAAACTCTTCCTGTGTTGCACAAGCATCAGATTGAGAAGGAGTAACATTTTCCAATAATCCTTCTGGTCCATTCATCCAGTGTTGATCTGTATCTTTAATTATGTTGTTATAATTCATTACACTTAAAAACCATTCGTTTTGTTTTTCCTGCTCATCTTCAGGAAATAAGGTAATCACTGTATCATGCTTGTTGGCATTTTCACAAAGCAAAGAACAAGAGTTTAAAACACTTAACTCTATTTAACTCTATCTTTGGAATCAGCCCTTTAATTTTGACATTGCAAACATGGCCTTTGCAGTGAGTTTACTCTGTTTTTCTCCACAGTCCATTTCAAAAGCAGTGACGTTACAATCCTCACTTCACTCATGTTTGTGCGCTCTCCAACGATTCAATAAAACTCGCACATTACATCAAAACGTCTAATAGCATCACAGTGACATGAAAACAAACACTGTCAACTCCATACACATTGCACAATCGCCAAATGACAAGCTTTGAACAACAGCTCTGGACCAAACCAACTAAAGCCAAACACCACAAAATAACACAACCAATTGGATAAACCACATACTCAATTCATACAGTGCGCATTCCAAAACAGCACAGCTAATTAACAAAAAGCTCAACAGGCTTACCTATGCAGTGATTGTTTCTTTTCTGAGCAATTTTCTGTGGTGTTTCAACCTCTGTGGCTGTATAATTATTTCCAGTTGAACAGTACATATAATTACCTTTTTGATGTGTCCACAGAGAATTGAGTTTTTTGTTGACAATGTAGCGGCTACTCTGTCTTTGCCAAAAGCCACAGAGAGGCTAAAACAGGGACTCGATGCATTTGCCACGCAACAATAAAACATCAGTGAGGCAAAAATGCTCTTGATTGTTGTTCTTTATTGCACAGCCTGGTATTTCAATGTTATAAAAGTTTTGTGGTCAACAAAGAATAGATCATCCCTGGTCACCCCCTCTCCCTACCTTCACTAAGTGAACAGGTGACTAATATTCTTATTCTTACATAATCCTTTGACCCTTCACCGCAATCACATGACATAAGCAACAACCATTAAAAAAAAAAACATTCAACTCTTTCTTTTCTACTTCAAACAGATACAATAGGGCTTCCGGCCTGTCAGGGCTTGACCCATATTAATAATAAGAACACTAATGGATACAGAAGGGTTCTAATATGAAGAAAATCCTTAAAGAAACAATTGGGCACTTTGTGCGTGGACCCCCTAAATATTTATTATCAGAGTTTAAGTGCTTTAGGACCTGTATGACAAACATATGTAAAGATTTTATAGTCCATATGGAAATGTATAAAAATATCATGTGAATTGTTTAAAACCATTCCTGAAATGACTATTTTCACAATAACTTCACAGCTGAAGTTCACAACTTCACATGTATGGTTTGTAAATAAAAAGGTCAAAGATCTAATTTAAATGCCAATATTGACTTTGAAGTGCAGATAATAAACCAAAAATGAAAATGACTGAAAAAACCAAATGACTGCTGCTTCTGTTGCCGCTTTATGAACAAAATATTATTGTACTTGGGCAGATACATGTTTATTTGTAAACCAATTATAAAAAACATGGAAATTGTATTTTATGTATTTTATTTTTATTCTTCAAATTAAGTTATTTACAAGTCTTACAATTCTAGGAGTTGTGTTTGAACACTGATGGCTTGTAAGGACTTCAAATGTGACTTCGTCCACTGGACATACAGAACTACAGCCGTCATCTAAGATGTAGCTGATCTTGAAAAAATTCTGTTATCTCTCCTTTCGTTAAACATTCATTAAACTTAGCATGTTACCATGTCCTGTCTGCCATATAAAAAAGTATTATAACCAACTTTAAATTACAGCAGACATGTTTTAAAGAGTACAATGAATTAGGATTAGCTCAATTCTTATGTGCAAAAAAGTGATTGCCGCATACTATGATCTGGTTTGAGTTTACAAGAGATGCTGGCATAATAAAAATATTAAAATAACCTGCTGTCTTGTAAATCCCTCTAATGGTGAAAGTGCAGAACTGCAGCCTTCCAAGGGAGATAAAATTAACTGTTAGTCCAGCTTTTAGTAGTAAAGTATTTAAAGTACTTGTGAACATGAACATCCATATACACAAAACACAGGCATATTAGTCAATTATCAGGGTTTAGGCACTTCAGGACCAATTAATGCATGATGTTGTGATCTGAATAAATATGTATGATTTAGCAAACCTGTAAACGTCTAAACCGTGGTAAATTCTGGTAATTTACTATGGGAATACAGTGTTACAGTGTAACATTTACAGCTGCTGTAGTGCAACCTATCGTCCGGTTGATATAATATTTTGCATGCTTCTTTAAAATAACAAGATGCATAAGCTCACGTAGTGTCATGGTCTTGATGTTTAGTTTAGGAAATAAAAACTTATGTTTTGCCATGCCCATTTTCTAAATTACCTTGTTACGGTTTTATTACCCAGTTTTATGAGTACGTATTTATCTTGAGAAACTTTTCAAAGTGTTTTGAAGGAGTTCCCCTCTATACTACTTCCTTATTGGCTGCTTGTTCTTCATTATTTGGTCCAAACCATTCATTTTAAAAACATTTTTAAAATAAAATTAGTAAAAAGTAATTTTCTGAAAAACAAATTAATATGTTGGTACAGTTATATTTTACTCTACAATATATATGTACACACACATACATTTGTATACAGTACTTTAAATTTTTTAAATTTATAAAAACTACTTTGGCGAAACTGCCATTGTATTCAGTATATATTAGTTGCTATGCACAACCCCACATATGTGTTAGCTAAACTTAATTTGTATACCAATAGATATGGCCAGAGATTCTCTTTTGAGCCCGTTATACCTGCCATAGAACAATTCCGCCAGGGTATATCTTTGTATTTTTACATGCTGTGCTGTCATTTCTTTGAGTATTTTCATATGTCATAATCAATACAATCCTTACTCCCCCATTTGAAGGCTACGTATATAAGAAATCAATATTAACTAAGTAAATGGCTCAAAAGTGCAAAAAACTCAAAAAAATATATTTTTTTCCCTACATATTTTATTAAATAAAATCCTCAAACCTCAGTAAACTTATC
>JAZGTK010009535.1:0-17189 GCA_036877625.1 Ambastaia sidthimunki | reverse complement strand
ATTTTAACTCACTGACCCTGAGTTTAATGTTAGCACAGCGTTTTGAATATCATCACTGAGGTCCATTAGTCAAGTGTGGCGTTCATTCAGTGGCATGAAATGACACCTCCTGGTCTGTTTTCTGCTTCATGTCTTCTGAGTCTGCCTGTGGAGTAATAAGGTCAGATCTTGATTGTGTCTCTCAGGGGCAGGACGTCTGTTTTTCTGACCCAGCACCACACACACTACCTTCACTTTAGTTTGTTGCTGCATCAGCAGCACACGGAGCCTCACGGGACCCGCCGCTGTTTTGTCTTCTGTGATTATGGAGCGTAATTGACTCCATGTGGAAATTATGTTGTCAGGGCAGGTGGGGTGGGAATACTAAAGGTGGATTTTTTTTTTTTTTTTAAGCGAAGTACATTATGTGGGCAGTGTTGCTGTAGGAGAATAAAATCAGGCTAATGTCTGTCACTGAATTTATTGAATTTGTTTGGATGTCACGATGAAGGTTTGAAGATTCATGAGCTATAATGTAGGAAATCATTAAACACAAAAGAATCAACGTCAGATAAATGGTAGTATTGTCCTGTGCCTTCGCTCATTAACTCAATGTTCAGATGTGCCTTTGAAATGCAGCACTGTCCATGGTGCTGAGATCAAACCAGACGTAGCCGGATACAGTGCTAATGAATACAGCAGGCCCAATCCCTCTGTGCATTACATAATCAACGTTAAGTTCCTCTGAATAATTGCTTTGTTGTGGTTTAACGGTTATCTTTGCAATTTTTGTTTTAATATCTTGATGTTTAATGTGACATGACAGGAAAATTAACAGCACACATAGCAAAATAATTACTTATTGCTGCATGTTGCTGTGTGTAAATGCACCTTTAAGAATAAAACCAGTTCTTCAATAATCAGACCGTGTTTTAATGATCACGCTTCCCTGCATGTTCTCTGCATACTCTAGTGTTCTCTAAACACTCACATCTCTACTCAGTGTCTGAAGGACAAGTAGCACATCCGATTTTTATGAAGCATTATATGAGTCAAGAGAGACAGTAATTGGAAAATTAAATTGATGTCATCATCTTGTCATGTCCGTGTTTGCTAAGATCAGAACACAAAATACAGTTTATGCATTTAAGTAACAAAATGCAACAATATTCGCTTGTGATTTGTGTTTACACTAAACAGTTGTTCTTACTGTATTCCTTCATTTATTGAAGCATTAAAAAATTCATTAGCAAAAAAACTATTTTGTATATATAATCACAGCTTAAGGGTCACTGTTATGTGGGATTCACACGTACTGCGTTTCACTTTAGCTCCCATGTTAACGGATTACAGCATTCACAGTGGGAGCGTGAGCCACGCAGTGTCACATCCCACAAGCATCATACTTGCCAAAATGAATGTGCAGTATGTGTGAATCAGTCACGAATGTGTCTGCAACACTTTAAGCTGTGATTGTGTTCACAATGTAGCACAGCCTTGAGTGCCAAGGAAACTTTTATTAAATGTTTTTTTATTAAGTAATCTAGTGCCATCCTTCCATTAGATTAGAGGATTGAGTCTCTGACATCTAAACTGAGGGCTATAGTTGGCCCAATGGGTGTTGCACTGTTACATACACAGTAGTTTGAGTGAATGGTGCTGGTTGGTACTACAATAGTAATATAATAGTGTTTTTAATAGTGTTTTATCTGTCTGGAACACTGTGTTAAATCAGCCTCCAGCAACAGAATTTATTTTGTAAATCAACAGTACACTTTTCAATGGTGTTGGAAAGTGGATAGAGGAAGTACAAATGTCATTATGAAGATACTTTTTATATCTGTTGCAGGTGTTTGTATTTAGGTTTGATTTTTGCCTGTCAGTAATAGCCTGTCAGCAAACAAACATACAACCAGGACACGAACCTGTGATGGATTGAAATACGTCAGCTGTGCCTGACATTTTGTTCTGTTTACAGGTTAATGGTACAGAGGCTGACTTTGAATATGAGGAGATTACACTGGAAAGGGTGAGTGGACGATCAAGCACATGACTAATGCTTTCTCTCTCTGGTGAAGCCTCTGCAGTTGATACAGATCAGATCGCTGACAATTACTGTATGACCCTATATAAATATGTATGTCTATATATGTATATGTACTGTACAGTACATAAGTATGTATATATACTGTACTAAGTCATATATATAATACATATTTGTGATATCTTTAATAGTCAAATACTTGTATATTAAGACATTTCAAAGCCTTGATATCATGACAACAATTGGCATTGTATGGGCAAACAAACAGCAGATTAGAAGTAAGTGCTGTGCAAATATATCTTTAAGTATTTCATCACAGATTTCTGTCTTCCATGTTTTATTTCCCCTCTGAACAGTTTGTTTACAGCACTGAATCTCCAGCAGTCATTGCTAAATAACAAGCAGCTACAGCACAGGCTAAAAAACTAAACTCAGCAATGTCTCCATGTACTAACTCAGAGCATGTCGATTAAACGCAACATGTCAGAGCCATTAGCGACAGAGAAAGCAGGAGAAATTCTCTCTGCAGAGTTAGCAAGGAGGAAAAAAAGAGCACCATCTTGCCTTCCACAGTCAAGACTTAATCCCGACTCTGCCTCAGGCTCACCCACTTCATTCTCATCTGCTTTTTAGTGACCCAATTCAGCTCTGCACATGTATTAACTCTGCATAAATAAACAATGGTTCTCCACAAGCTGTCGTCAGCTCAACTTAAAGCCTGCTGCCTCGTTGTCTAAATGCACAACTGAACAAAGGCCGTTTCCTAACGCTGTTTGTCTTGCGTGACAATCCACATAACAAATATACATTAAAGCACTGGAGTATTTACCTGCAGTTGTGTTTTGAGAGGCCCCCAAAAAGGTAGAAAATAATTAGTTTTAATTGTATTTAAACTATGACAAGTGCTCTTCAAAAAAGCATTAAAGACCACAGAAAAGACCACAGAGCAGCTGCAGCACCGGTTGTTATTATGTTTATGTCAAACCTTATTTGCTCACAATGTTGCCTATAGCAATACAGGCAATACAGTAATAAACAAGATGTGGATAAAACTCAGGTGTCACTTTATTGTCTGATTAATCCATTAATGGAAGATATAATTGTTTGATCATAATGGTTTGGTTGTTCCAATAGTTTAGTTGCTACAGTAACCCGCTGTTGTGAGCTGTTGTGTTGATATTTTTGAAATCTCTGAATCTGACCACAGCTCTCTGCTTTATTTAGGGGAATTCTGGGCTGGGCTTCAGTATTGCTGGTGGCACAGATAACCCTCACATTGGTGAAGATCCCAGTATATTCATCACTAAAGTCATCCCGGGGGGCGCCGCCGCTCAGGACGGGAGATTGCGGTAAGACTACAGTTCTCACATGTTTCCTTCCTGTTGCTTGGATATCTTCCACTGAGACTGATGATCAGAAAGTGTCTATGCTATTTTATAGCATATTTTTAATCTTAGTTTACATAAAGAAAAGATTTACTGAAATCTAGTATAGAAGAACTTAAGTGGTCCTCACAAAGCACAAACGTGGACCCCACTGCACACCTGTGGGATAAACTGAAACACTGGCTGAGAGCCAGACCCCATTAGTTCACCTTAAATCAGGTCATGACCTCACTGATGCTCATGTGTCTGAACGGTAGCAAATCCTCTCAGCCTTGTTTGAACATTCCTTGCCTTTCCAACAGAGTGAAAACTGTGAGAACAGCTTCCTGTTAATCATTCTTTTTGTCATATAGTGCTAATTTAGAGAACAAAATACATTTTTGTGAAATTGTTTGGCTTGACACGTGCTTGTGCTGTTTAAAACAACAATAGGTTTAAAATTTCGTTCGCTAACTGGCATTCATGCACTTAAGTGTGGTTTAAGTGTCCTAATCATTTTAAATATTATAGACGTATTATTTGCTGTTTTGCATTGACCAATTGTAATAGATTTCCTCCATCATTGTGTTGTGTGTGAATGAGTTTGTTCTGTATTAAGCGGTAGAGGACTGCAGTATCTCTGTGCTGTCAGAGGCTCATTAAAGCAGTGCTACCGAGGTTCTGACAGCATCACACTGACAGCCCAGAAGAGAGCGAGAGAGAAGAGTTAGCCTCGCCACTGGCTGCTTGCTTTTAAAAAGTGTGTGTGTGTGTGTGTGTGTGTGAAAGAGAGAGAATTAATGAATGCATGTCATAAAGGCTTTAGGATAGTTATGTGAATGTGTGAAATATAATCTGTGTAATTTAAGTTTGTTTTGATAGTTTTTATTAACTTGTTTTAACAGCGTAAAGGTGCATAAAAATCTGTTTTTATGCACAATGACACTGAAAAGACTGACTGCCACTGATTGCTGTACATTAAATTATTAGCCAATGCTGATTCTGTGTTATACTGATTGATATACTGATTATTTTCTAATTCTGGCATGTGTGTACAGTTAGGTTGTGTTTACAGTATGTTAGTATTGATAAGTACCTCTACATGATGGGGAAAAAACAGTAAAATAAAAAAAAAATCATTTTCACTTGTCATATTTTCCAGGTCAACAACTGTTATCATGTTGTAACACTGCAGTCTTTGTGTCCACATTAAATCAAGTTAGACCCTATTTACTTTCTTAATTCATGTTCCTGGTTCTGTCCCACATAATTCATTACTGTTTGTTATGATTGTTAAGAAAAAAATTATCTTCATAATGTTATCAAAATGTAACATCTTGCTGAAAACATCCAGGATAATATTGTTTCCTACCAGTTTTAGATTCTTGTTGATTCTTATGCTCAACTATTTATTTACGTTTCATTGTGTATCTGCAGTCCCACAGTGTTCCCCAACTGTTCTGGGAGGTTTGAAAATGTGTGTGGAATAGTGGAATACAATAGAAGTGAGTGTGTGTTATGTGTTGTGCTCCACACAGGGTAAATGATGTGATTCTGAGAGTGAATGAGGTAGATGTCAGGGACGTGACCCACAGTAAAGCTGTGGAGGCATTGAAGGAGGCGGGGTCAATGGTCAGACTGTACGTCAGAAGGAGAAAGTCTGCATCAGAGAAGGTCATGGAGATCAAACTCATCAAAGGACCTAAAGGTACAGTTACCACACCTCGAAGAGGGGCTTCTGATTGGTGCATCTCACAACCTACAAAAAATGGTGCAAAATCTAAATTAAAAGTATTTTCACTAGGCCTTAGTGTTTGAAATTTTGTATGACCTAAAATGTCTTTAGGGGCTTATTAAGACAACAATTTTAAATATAGAATATGTATATTATCACGCAGCTTGCATTTGTCCCGTGTTTTTATATAGACTATTAAAGTGACTATTGACTATTTAACTAGGTGTTTATTTCTTTGTGATATGAGTCTCTAATCTTTATGCAGCCGGTGTGCTGCTAAATCACTCTCACTGGAATTAATATCTGATCAAAGCTAAGAGCGTATAAAAGTTCACTGTAAACAGTTTCTTATATCTGCAGAGTCTTTTACACAGACACACACATGATGAGAATATTTGAATGCCAGCCACAACATTCTGCAGTGTTTTACACAACAAGCGTTAAGACTTTAAGCTGCTGTTGCCATAGAAACAATCCCCTCCCTTGGCTTCAGTCTGGTTTTTCTTACCAATTATGCAATAATTTTTCTTTTTATTTGGCTGTGATTCTTTTTTATTTGGCTGTGATTTGGCTGAATTTACAGATTACAGGATATTGTGTGTTTAAAAATGTTGAGCCTGGAAGATTTATAATTTAATTTAAATTATTTAATTCTTTATTTAATTTTAATGATTTCATTTGTTTAATTGTATTTAATTTTATTATTATTCGTTTTTTACTTCAGCATTATCTTTTAACTAACTGTTTTGTGGATCTTGGTTTTATCTCAGGTCTTGGTTTCAGTATAGCAGGAGGTGTTGGAAATCAGCACATCCCAGGAGACAACAGCATCTACGTTACAAAGATTATTGAAGGTGGAGCCGCACACAAAGATGGAAGACTACAAATAGGAGACAAACTTCTTGCTGTATGAAAGTTTTCGTTTAAATTGTTAATAATCTTAAGCTTGGTAAAACACTGTAGTCTAAATTTTGTGTGTATTAATGTCTTAGGTGAATAGCTCCTGCTTGGAGGAAGTTACACATGAGCATGCCGTGACTGCCTTGAAAAATACCCCAGACGTGGTCTACTTGAAAGTGGCTAAACCCAACAGTGTCTTCATGAATGACAGTTTTGCCTCTCCCGACATCACCAACTGTGAGTTCCACTAAACAGAGACTCAAAATCAGTCACTGTCTGTATTTGCTCATCTGTTGGTCATTTTCATTTAAAAAATTTTATATTTTGATATATTTTTAACATTATATCGTACAATATTTATTCATGTTTTTATTCAGACATAACAGATCAGCAGCCCATAATCCAGTGACTAATAGTCTAATACACTAATACACTAATAGTGTCATAGAATTTTTGCTTATATGGGCTGTTGATATGCTTTGATGCTAATGTAGTGGTCTCACTGTTCTGACTTAAAAAATAAGCGCTTCACTCCAGGAAAACTCCCCTTTGGCTTCTTGCCACTCACATGCTCTGATGGAAACCTCAAGTTTACTCATTTGTAAAATCTGTGAAATGTGGAAAAAAGCCCAAGATAAACTGTTGTGCTTACATAGAGTGCTGTGGCTGTGAAGCCCAGCAGTCCCCAGCGGTGATTGTATTGATCTGTGCTCTGTTCGTTGGCCTGCCAGCGGGAGCATTAATAACTCACAGAGGAGAGGATGTGACTACTATTGATTGCTCTTGTCTGAGCACGCTTACCCCCACAGCTATTAAAGCCTACACTGTGTCTAAGTGAAGGGGTGGTGAAGGTATGACCGCACAGAGTGTCCATGTGTCTTCCAGCCCTCAAACACAGCGTTGTGATGCTGTGAGCTGTCAGAGCTCTGAGGAAGTGTTTTAAGAAAGCAGTTTTTATCAGTCAGTCAGAATGATTTACATTTCTTTTGATGAAAGAGTCAGGGCAAACCCTAATTGAGATTTCCTGAAGGCCCCTTTCGCATGAATCATGTCAGTGTTTCAAATGCATTAAACAAATTGGAGCGAAACATCAAGCTCAGTGATCACAGGTTGAGTGTTATAATGCACCACTCATAGTACAAATACTTTCAACTTTGACCTCATTAGCTGCTGACCTTTTGAAGTGCAGTCGATCGTTACTGTTTCATATGGAGTATCAATGTATGGATGGGCACCACTGCAAAAATCAACAACATTGAAAAAAAAACGAATCATGATTCAAAGGTCATTCTGTGTCGTTTTTGACCCATTTTTGCATTTAGAAGCAGCAAGATGGACCCACTTCCCAATTCATCTGATTGGCTCATTGTTTTAAAACCTGAAAATTTATCTGCTGTCTGTCAAATCTTTAAATACAAAAAAGTGTTTATTATGACACAGTGTATTAAAACCTCAACAGTTAAAACAGGCAGCGGCCAAAGATTTTTGTCTGATGCATGAGTATATAGAAGAACAATTCAAAAATAGCACAGATGGAATGCGAGAACACATTTGCTTTTTGTGTGGCTGTCAAAGCGGCAGATGTCTAGAAATTCAAGCCTGATGCAAGCTATGTGAAAGCGCTTTTATCTTTGTTACCTCACAGCAGCTCAGTTGCCGTGGGCTACAGCTTTTGACCTGTAGAACCCTGAACCTGTAGACCTTTAAAGATCAGGACAGCTTGTGTCTTTCTTGTCTTACAATTCCTGTTAAGCCTAAGCTTGTTTTATGAGACCTGTTCAGCCCACAGGAGCCCTCTGTGCATTCACATAATCAACTGCCCTCATTCTCAACTCATATAAGCATTCTAAAGGCTGCTTGACCCCAGTCGCACTGTAACACACAGACGTGACATCACACCACCCAGTTAGACACAGTTTTGTCACGAGGGGCTTATGATCTCTCTGCCTCTTTTAATTGCTCTGCAAAACCCCCTTAGACGCCCTTATTTTTAATCCTCAAATAGGACGCTCGGCATGTACCCCAGTACACTGAAAGATGACACAGTCTCAAAGTCAAAGCCGCCACAGCCCTGCTCTTAGCTCTCTCATCCCCCTTGTGTATGAGGCAATTAGACAAAACTGCCACCATATCGGTTACAATTTGTGGCCTGGTAGACATTGATAAAGTAACAGGTCCTGAAATCAGTTGGAATCCGTTAGAGGAGAAAGGGTGTCCTTGACCTCAATTTAAAGAATTGCCTACTGAATACTAGTTATGTTAATGCCTTCAAGTAGGAGGGCAGTGCATCTCATCTTTTTAACTTCAAAGTTAAATGTTGTTGCTGTCCACATCAATATTTAAAGGGCCCAAATCACGATTTCTACCCAATAATTTTTTTTTGAGCTTTTGAGCCTTAACTAGAAAAATGTTCATTTTAAAAACAACCAAACATTTTAATGGTCTTATTTTAATAATAAGTTGTTTAGCAGCTGACCTCAGAATGAAAATAATGCAGTTTAAATAGCACCAAGGAAAATAGGCTGTAGATTGTGTGCCTGCATTATTTGGGCTGTTACTGTGTTTTATTTTGTGTGTGCTTTTGTATTAAGGGCAAAGGGATCTGATTTGGTTGGTGTGTTTCAGAGCAGTAGTCTTTGTGTCAGTAGATTATGTTTTTGTCCCCACAGAGAGCCATAAAGCATGCATTTCACCATCTGTTGGGCCTTTTTATTGCACCATTTTGCTCTGCTCTGCCTGAGGGTAAAGCGAGATTTGTGCAGCTAAACCTCTCGGTACAGGACGCAGTACAAAACTGTCAGGGGAGAGAAAGTTACTGTGCTGGGACACCTGGACCCAAATATGCATTTTAGAGTCGTCACAAAGCTCAGAGTAATCAGTGACTGGAACAGCTACATCAGCTCTGGATAGACAGTAAATATGATTGACAGCTTTACCATAGAATTAAAGACACAGTGAGCGAAATATTTGATGACTGACTAAATAACTATTAAAATCAATTGTTTATTTATTTATATTTCGATTAATAGTTTAGTTTTTAGACATTTACTGGCTTGCTCGATTTAAAGTGTTCCTTTAAATACACAGACAGTGTTTTCTGTTAGTAGATGCTATTGTACATTTTGGTATTTGAGTCTTGGCCCCTAAGAGCACATATTTGGTCCCTTCTGAACCAGTGTCATATCTGATCATGGGGCAAAACAGTATTTCATGCAGTGGACACCCAGGAGAACCCAAAACAACTTTACATACTTTTGTATGTTTAAGCCTGAACTCAACACTGGCTACAGCTACAACAGCTTCTGAGAGCAAAAAGACATAAAAGCAGTTGAGAGCAGGTCAGGAAAAAGGTTGATAATCTCATGTTTCATCTCATATTTCATAGTTTTCTAATCAAATAGCTTTTTTGGGGTGCTAAAAGTCTTTCACTGTGTTACATGTATGGGGAGAAGAATTTTAACCACTTGGCCAGTATAATGTCTTTATTTTATGTACTTGCTATTATTTTATTATTATTCAAGTAAAGATGACACTTGCTTAAAACGCATCGATGCCCAGCAGCCTTTTGTTATGAACTAAGCTGATGGTCTGCTTTAAAGAGACCTTTACAGAGACACAAAGATGAGATGGGTAAGATAAGCCCAGTTTAGGCTCAGTTTCATCCTGACCCCCAGGTCTTTGTCCCCCGCATGGATGTCTGTGTAAACAGAGCCTCTGTGGAGGCCCAGGTGCTAAAAGCTCAGTTCATTTACTGTCAATGCTCTTCAGACCTGTACCACCTGAATAGCATCTCAATGTGCAAGTTTACTACACTTCATCAATATCTGGAATCATTAGGTGCAAATTGTTTTTCTGATGTTTCCACCTGTTTGCCTTTCTTTCCCAGCCTATTCCCAGCACATGGAAAACCATATCAGCCCCCCAAGCTATCCGAGCCAGATGCTGCCCCCGGTGCAGTCAGGACGATACTCCCCCACCCCAAAAAGCATGGGAGATGATGATGTCACCAGGTACCTCTTTTATTAAGATACGACCTGATTCATGTTGCTGTTTAATTGATTGATGACTGAATGGTGTCAATGTGAGATATCAGCAATGTCACTCACACAAAGCAACACACTCCCGCTTTGAACTGACTCTGAGGAAAAATCTGCATATTCTTAGAATCAGCTGGATGTTCCGCAAAATATTCATGCTGAAAGAAAAATGAACGGAAAAAATGTAGATTTACTAGTTAACTTCACCAAATGACTGATTAGTTGGTGGATGAGGTCAAACTGAGTGGTAGGGGTCAAATTGTTAGTAGCATATAATGGAGATTAGATGCTACTAACAACTGGAGATTATGGAGACATATTGAGTTTATTTGATTGGCACATCACTTAACTCTGCCATTAGCATCAATGCTTGAATAGCATATTAAAACTCCGCATGCAAGCATTAGGTTGTAAGAATGTTTCCCTATTGTTACCATTAAGTAACAGAAATGTTCTAGGAACGTTTAAAATGACATTGAGACTTGAATTTGAGACAATTAGAAAAAGGTGAGGTTGTTTTAAGATATTTATTATAAGGCATTATTGTGGTAAAGTGAAGGGAGAACAGGTCACTGCACTGAAGCTCAGCATTGATGCTATATCATGAGTCTGATGGATGAGATCCTTTAGAATCTGTACTGAACTTTGACATGGTTCACTGGAGGATCTAATCACTGATGTTCTCTGAGGTCAGTCAGCACAAGCTGAGATGCTTCAACATAACATCACTCTTCATTTCTGTACGTCTTTCTCACCTTCATTCTTGTTTGACAAACATACGCTTTTGAAGATTTCACTGGTTCGAACTTTGATTTTAGGAAATGACGCACTTTTGATAAAATTGCATATGAAAAAACTTTGATGCAGAGGCAACGCAACGGCAGACCTTTAGACAGAAATCTGCTCTGATGCGTCACTGCCGATTTAGCGATTTGATAAGCTCCAAATTTAGCCCTTTCACGTCATGCATTGGTTCATTTTCATAAAAACCACGATGCATCATCAAGCCTCTTAGCCAGCCTGCCAGAAAATAAACAAACAAGATTGTCATAATCCAACAGAACAATTGATTCTATTAATCTGACCATTTAGGTGCAGAGGAGGATTTGAAACGATCAAACACCTGCAAAATAGCCTCATAAGAGCATGTGTACCATTCTAGTCACTGTATTTCTGTCTTATGGACCTCAGACAGTAAAATGATGTAGTGATAAAAATGGCATTTGACCCTATAGTGTCAGTGTTTGAACAGGGGACATGGTGGAAAGCCTTAGGGAAGTTTTTATAGTGGAGAACAACGCTGAGTGGAACTAGAACAGCAGTGCCTCCAACAGGCCAGACACAGACACTAATCCTGTGCTTTTAAAAAAACCTTCAAGACCGGTTTCTAGTCTCATATATTAAGTGTTGTGGCTATACTTAATGTTTATTGCCTTATGTTATTTTGCACCTTACCATAACCCCTTGTTATGATGATACTGATACACGAGTACAACTTACAGGACAAGAGATAGAATCAGGTGGAAGTATCAGTAATATATAGAGAAAAAACTGGATAAAAATCTTTTTTTGTGGTAATTGATATTATTCCACAAAAGTCATTGATACAGTCCACAGATTATTCCTTTAAAAGCTAATTCCTAACCTCTTATATATTGTTTCTGTTTAACATTTAGCACTCAGTCAAAAAAAAAATACTGAGAGCACAGCAGAAATTATTTTCCACATTTTTGCCATTCAAATAATCCTGTGCTCATTTACCTTCTATGCGTTTATGCTACAGTGAACAGAGTTTTATGAACATTACACTGCATCTGTGCATTTTGTGTTTTATTGTGGATATGTAGGGACTGATTTTGTTCTTCTCTTTAGCTTAAGCAGGGAGCCCAGGAGGGTTGTGCTGCATCGGGGCTCCACAGGGCTCGGTTTCAACATAGTGGGTGGAGAGGACGGAGAGGGCATCTTCATCTCCTTCATCCTCGCCGGAGGCCCTGCAGACCTGTGTGGAGAGCTGAAGAAAGGAGATCGCCTGGTGTCTGTGAGTATTGAAAGAGCACTTGAAATATTACTTTCTGATTAAAATCAAGGGGGATTTCTCATTATGTTCACATACTGACCTCACCTGACATGTGCTTGAGGTAGTGCTCAGTCTGCCTATCACATGACTATCACACTGTTTGCCCTGTTGGTGGAAACCAGCTGACATGACTGTGTCTCTCAGGTGAATGGAATAGACCTCCGTGGTGCCACTCACGAGCAGGCCGCGGCAACACTGAAGAACGCTGGACAAACTGTTACCATTGTAGCCCAGTACAGACCCGAGGGTGAGCCTTTCTTACTGTTGGATGGTGCCATCATCAGTCATTTCCTATACAGCTACTATATTTTAAAATATTAGCTGGCTGACTGTACATTATTTCATTAAAATTTGTGTTTCTTAGTAAATTGTTGTTATGCATCATTGGCATTGTGTGCCATTTAAGATCCATTGCTATTGATCAATCCGTCAAATCGAAATCAATCCATTTAGCCAAATTTCTGAATTACTGTAGTCATATAACTTGACTCTTTCAAATTTTCAAAAACTCTTTTCAAATTTCAAAACTCTTTCAAATTGCTCCATTTGTCAGCGGTGTTGATGCTTGGTGGCCTTGTGTGTGTGTGTGTGTGTGTGTGTGTTTTTAGATTACAGCCGCTTTGAGGCCAAGATACATGACCTTCGAGAGCAAATGATGAACAGCAGTATCAGCTCAGGCTCAGGATCCCTGAGGACCAGTCAGAAAAGATCTTTATATGTCAGGTACCAGACATAACACCATAATAACACCAATGTTTTAACTGTCTGTGTGAACAGCAATAATGACATGAGATGTTCTACATGGATGTAATGGAAATCAGAGATTAGTGAGAGTACAGTATATAGCCAATTGAATGAATGCAACTTCTCCTACACTGCTCATATGTGTTGCTCTTATGTTCTCTGCAGGGCACTGTTTGATTATGATAAAACGAAAGATTCAGGGCTGCCCAGTCAGGGCTTGAACTTTAAGTTTGGAGATATCCTGCACGTGGTGAACGCCTCAGATGACGAGTGGTGGCAGGCACGGCAGGTCACACCTCAAGGAGAGCTGGAGGAGATGGGCGTCATCCCCAGCAAGAGAAGGTGATTGAAATTAACCACTTATCTTGTAAAGATGACAAGCACAGTGTTTCACAACTGTCGTTCATCTTAACGTTATACTGCCCTGTTATGATTACATAAGATCATAGTTTAAAAGGGCATATGAGGGACAGTTAGTGCAAAACTTTTGTCTCAAGATAATTGTGAAATTGATTAAAGGTTGAGTAACAATTATTGTAACTCGTCTTCCTTCAAGAGTGGAGAAGAAGGAAAGAGCCAGGTTAAAGACGGTCAAATTTAACCCCAAGTCACGAGAGAAAGGGGTGAGTGAACTGCTTAATACCTGCACACATAGTGAGATATGAACAATAACACAAAATCGTAAGTTACTGATAGTATGACAAATGAACAGTCATGTTTTACTGAGATCTCAGCTCTGTTCCAAAACCTAGTGAGCTTCCTTGATGTCTAGTACTTAAAATGCAGCTGCCTATTAAGAAAGCAGTAACTTGTACAACTTTCCTAGCGAGAGACTCCACACTATTTACTATAAAGCATGTTGCTAAGCTAATTATAGCGTGCTTTAACTTTACTTTAGGAAAAATCCTTCTTTAACAGTGTGGCTATGATGACTTAAAATATTGTCTAGATAGGCAACTCGCCATGTTTTAGAACGTTAGCTCATTTTAATATTGTCATGGGTTTAATGTCTAACAGAGTAAATGAAATGTTTTATGAATGTTTTAATAAAATAGCGTTCAATCATCAATTTAAAATACAATGTTCCTACCTCTGAAAGTTTGACCATTTGATATGAACTCACATGTAATAATTCTCAGTCAGTTGAATGGTGATGATGTCATGAATGGTCCAGTCTACATTAACAGCATGAGGAACTGCAAGTGCTGTGAGTCTAGAAGAGACTCTGTATATAACATGTAACGGTATTATGAAGCATTAGTAACTCATTTTAAGACAGAGATCAAAAGACCAGACTCGTAGCCACAGCGCATTCTGTCTAACATGCCATCAAAGGCAATGCGTGGTAGAAAATCGAAGAACTAATACGCTTGCCATTGATGTTTGACTGCCTGTCCTTCTGTATGTCAGCCCTCCCTCACATCTATTCTATATCCTCACATTTTTCTTCTTCTGCTGCTATGCAATGCACCTTCCCGTAGCTAAATAGGTAGATCATTGCGCTAGTAGTGCCTGTCATGGGTTTGATTTCCTGGGAATGCATATACTGATAAAATTGCAAAGCTTGAATACACTTTAAATCGCTTTGCATGAGTGAGTGGCAAATTCATAAATGTAATATAATGCAGTATTTCACAGTATTACAGTGCAGAACTGATCCCTGTGTATGAATGTAAATGTATGTTCAGAAAAAGCACATGTAACCAGTAGGCTGCATCAATGCCAATATTCAGTGATTTGTAAAAAATAAACTCATGTACTACTACAGTACATAACCAAACAATGGTTTGAATTTGAACATGTTCTAATATAATCTACCAAATATTTAGATCAGCAAGACATGCTGTTTGTTTTGTCTTGATGTTGCTGCAGAGAAGAAAAATAGCCACTCAAACGCAGTTAGAGGCATCCACATGCTTCTGGCACACTCACAATCTTCTTACCCCGCATGCAAATACAGCCACTTTATATGTCTAACATCTTTAACATCTATCTGTAAAAAAAACCTGCTTGACAATTATATGACGTTTATACAACAGTTTTATGAACAAGATATTCATAGACTAGATTGCATTTCAGACAAATCTAGCCAGGAAGTACATATATTTTTGCTTCACCAAAAAAAAAAAAACTAGAAAAAGGCAAAGCATTTAGTTGCCAGGCAATACACAGACAGCAACACTGTAGGTGAGTGAAGTGGAGCAATCTTGCAGTGTAAACACAGACATTACAACTTGGTTCCACTTCACTTCCACACATACTCTGTAAACACAGACACAAGTGAAGTAATGCAAACAGTGAAATGTCCCAATGCTGTTACATTAAATATCAGCACTTCTGAAACACTACGTACTACACTAATTAAATTCAGCAACCAGAACTAACTGTTGTATAAATGTGTTTCATATTACCTATAATGGCAATGGCCTTTGCCCTGAAGCAGTTGATTGAGAAGTCTGGGGTCCACAAAGCGGAGAGCAGAACAATCATCTTTTGTTTTCTCCATATTGATACTGGACAGCCGTCTTCCCTGCTCTTCTTTTCTTTTGCCTTCCCCTTCCTTCTCTTCCTCAGCAGTCCCTCAATGACAAGCGTAAAAAGAACCTCTTTTCCCACAAGTTCCCCTTCTACAAGAACAAGGAAGCGAGTGAGCAGGAAACAAGCGATGTGGACCGTAAGTACAGACAGTCCCGCCACTGAAAGTGAGAGTGAGAATAGGGCAGCAGGTCAGGATAGAGGCGGGCACTACTTCACTGGGCACAACAGGCCTCAGTTCACTCTTTAGTCACAACAACACAAGGTTATGTGCTTCAGCATCCAGTGAACTCAAAGCTTGGTGCCTGCTGTGCCCAGTGGCTTGACCAGGCCTCAGAGTGTCTCAGTAACCCATGTATTCTTGTGGTTGTCTCTTTTGCTACTATCTGCCTGACTGCTCCACAGGACAACCCAGATGACATGCTATCCAAAGGCCAGAGTAAGTGGCTTTCTGTAGATCCTCTGGACCAGATGTTCTCTCTCTTTCTCTCTCTTCCTTTGACATCTCTCATCCCTCTCACTGGCGTAGCTCATACTGATCTCTTTTTAGAGAACACATTTAGTTTGTCCCAGAATCAAAGAGCTTCTCCACAAACTGTAATGCTTAAAAAAGACACTCTTGTGTTTATGTTGGTTTTGGTGGAGGTTAAGGTTGGAATTTTTTACAGTCCTATGGTTAAAAATTTGCCTTTAGGTATTTTAAAGGTAAAGATATATATTTGAAGTTTTATATGATTATCATTCAGTCTTGTTAAAGTTAAAGTTACATTGTCATCATTTATTCACCCTTATGTCTTTCCTATGGGACTGAAGTTCTTTCTATGGAACACAAAAGACTGTTGAATCCAGTTCCATTTATTTGTGTAGCACTTTTTACAATACACAAGGCCACCAATACAAACTTCAAAATAGGAACTTTAAAAATCAAAGGGGAAAATAAAGAAAATTGTGTTTTATAAAACTTCAGTGAACTGGCTAAAGCAACAGTAGTGAGGAAGTTTAGGTAGATTAGACAGAACCAGAACCAAACGTTGTGTTTACCTAGAAATTTCCGACTTTTTCCCAACTGTAAGAGAAAGTTTTAAGGCACAGCCACAAAAACAGAGATGGGGGAGGCATGATACTCAATTTCATGAGTATGACATTAGAAAGATTTCCATTGTTATGTAGTTGAGGTCTTGTGCATTATATGCCACATATAGTCAACAACATCTGTAGCTCTTGAATCTCATTCACACTCACATTTGCGATTTTTCAAAACTGATGCGCCATGTCAGACTTGACGTCAGTGATGATGCCCTTTGATTCTTTGCCTGTTTTAAAACCAGACATGACGTGCCAAGTGTAAATATACACAAGTGTGAATGGCACAAAGATTTAATGTGGTTTTAGAAGACTTGGAATATAATGCAAAAATGTTGAACTTTTAGGTGACTTTTTTGTGCGTTTTTGAATAGAAAAAATCTCCTTTTGTGTTCCATAATAGAAAGTCAATCAGGGTGAGTAAATGATGACAGAGTTTTCATTCTAGGGTAAATTCACTTCATTTACCTCAGAAACTCATTGGAGTTTACACATCATAATGAAGGTGTGCTGTGTCCCTCTAGTGGTGTATGTGTGTTCCTCCACCTCATAATTCATGTTCTGCTGTTCATGGTTTTCATCATTCATTCCCTCCTCTGATTTCAGAGCATGTCACCTCTAATGCCAGTGATAGTGAGAGTAGTTACCGTAAGTTCTTCCTTTCATGGTGCCCTTCATCCGTCGCTCTCCT
>JAZGTK010009534.1:3608-17189 GCA_036877625.1 Ambastaia sidthimunki | reverse complement strand
TTTTCTTTTTTTTCCTCACCAGAGGTCTGCCTGTTTTTTTCCATTTGGTTCTTTGTCTGTTCATCTGTGTTTTGCCTGAAGATCAACATACCATGTTAAAAACTTCAGTAGTTCAGGTTGCTTAGAAACTGCAGGTTTAGAAGTTGTTTTGACTTATTGAAGCATTTAAAGTTTACTCTTTAATACTGATTAACATTTTGTATATTTACAATATGTACTTAATACATTTTGATTTGCTGGCCCATGACAGAATGTAGGTCACCGTTGTATTTTTCAATTATAAGCTGTTAAACGTTCCCATAAGTTTCCATTTAGTCTTTTATCAAATCATCAATGTTATTGCATACATTGTAACAGAAAATAGCCATAATTATTAAAATCATCTCTATGTTGCCCAACAAATACTATAAATGTATTTTCCTTATGCAGAAAAATGACCCATTTATACTTCTGTTAACTAACCTGCAAGATTTAAATATGATTTCAGATGCTATAAAACTGATGATAGTGATGATTATAAAGTCACGATAAACACAATTAAGGAATGTGTGCCGCCTCTTGGCACGCTACTGTCGCTTTAAGATCCCTCTCCTGCCCCGCCCTCCCCCTCCCTCACCCGCTCTCTGCCTGCTCCTGCGTCCACGTGAGACATGAGCACATGGCTTGCGCGAGCCCAGTGACGTCAGCTTCTGTTCAGTGCAGATCCTATCCTCCCTCCTTCTCTCTCTTTCTCTCTCTCTCTGTCTCTCTGTCAATGTTTGTATGCCAGACTCCCTCACAATAAAACAATAGTGCAGAAAACACCTTCAAATATTGTTTGATGGATGTGATGCATACAGTTTGGCACGCTTGTGTAATGTAGGTTAAACATTATTCTTCGTGTCAGTATCCTTTTGTGTTTTTTATCTTTCTTTGGGCCATAGTCTTGTAACCAAACGGTTATAACAAAACCTTGTAACCAAGGCGACTGTGTTGAACAGAGCGAGTGGTCAGTAAACAGCAGGGAATCTTGCTATGTGGGTTCTGGTCTAGATTTAGTCAAAAGCTGTCTGTAGTTTTAATATCTTTAAAGCAGATATTTTAAACTTTTTTTATAGAGGTTGATTGATATGGGATTTGTAATAGCTGATGGCATATGTCAGCCAATATATACATAGCACAACTTACTGATCACAAATGAGACACATTCGCAATTGCTTTATTAAAAGAAAAGTTACAAATAAAAAGTGTCTTCTCATTTGACAACATAGCCAGAAGATTTTGAAATTATCACACATTTATTAATGGAGCAAGTGGACACTAATTATCAGCTAATAAATTGGTCTGGCTGATATATCAATACTAGCACTAGTGTTTGTAAAACCTTATATTATCTTTTGGATGTTCAGCTACAGTGTTAGAGAGACATTTGTCTCCCAGTGTCACATTTCTTTTCTTCAAACTGCATACATATAAACTACTTCATATAAACTAGATTAAAATATAAACTTCATATAGACTAGATACAGACTATAGGCTTATAGACTATATAGACTACAATATATAAGATTTAAAGGCATTGAAGGTTAAGACACAGGGTTGTGAGGGAGCAGGTGAGACAGTGTGAAAAGGGGCGAGGGAGAGCGAGAGCCATTGGACTGTAAAACACCAGAGGTCGACGGGAGCCAATCACATTAGCCCCTGCCTCCCTATTACACCTTCTCATCACCACGCTGCTCCTTCCCTGCTCTGTTGCCAAGGAGACCATGGCGGGTTCCAGCTGTTGCCGTGGTGATATCCAGTGGGATCTGTATGTCTAGTCAGTAGGGATGTCTATTTAGTTTCTTTACACACAAAAGATAAAATCCATCAAAACTGACCTGGGGTCAGTTAGTACTTGTTTCATACTCATTATAGAAAGTTTTTTGTTTTTTTTCAGTGAGCTTTTGTTATGATTGGGATATAGCAGCTAAAGTATGTTTAATATTGTTTATAATGTGTTGTTTTTTATATTAAGGGCAGACAGAGTGTGCTGGGAAGTACACAATACATTGCAAGTGTGCATTCTTGGTGTGCATAGGTGTCCACAAGTGTGTTCCTGAGTTGTGGGGGGATAAGGGGGGGGGTGCATCACATATCTGTATTGTGTTATGAATTCCATTTGACCTTGAATAGCCAGTTGCGTTTGTGTTGATGTGTTGTTTTCTTTCACAGTAGAGGAAGGAAGTCCTTATATGGTGTTGTTTTTATTGCAAACATAGCTTTAAAGTTTGGGTAAAGGAAATATTAAGTGAAATAAGTGAACAAATAGACTTGCATTGAAGGAGTTCCAAGCTTTATTTAATGATCTGATTATCTCAGAAACTTTGTTTTGACCTGGGGCAGTGAGTAACCACCCAAAACACCCTAGCAACACCCTGAAAACACCCTAGCAATGTGGCAGCAAGCTTTGCACAGGCCAGAAATGTAGTTATTGGATTTGTGTATTGGGTACATTTGTGTGTATGTATACAAAACATCTTGTTTTGCATTGTTCCATGCAGGTAATGCGAGGCGTTGGCATGCATGTATCACCGTGTGTTAGTTCAGCGTTGACCTGCTGTGCGAAAGGGGTTTAGTGCCAGACAGCCCAGTCTGACTAATCCTGGATCAGGCTTCAGTAGGGCAGATTCTCTCTGTCTCTGCCCTCTCAACCGACTGCATCATCCACATTTATGTTCTCTTGACACTGTATCGCTCGGTTATATAATCCAGACACACACTATTACAGCCCCCCATCGCTGCACAATTACACTATCAGCACGCATGCCCACTGTCTCACTGCTATCTTTACCTCAGTATTTGCCCTGCCCTGTTTTACGGTACTGTACACCGCAGTCCTCTGGGGCCCTACTGGGCTCCTGTTTCTCAGGAGCCAAAATGCCCGTGCTGTCACACAGTTGCTTTGGCACATTATAGGCAAGGGAGGGGCAGGGGAGGAAACTGGCTGATGTGAGTGTGTCTGAGTCGTCACATGCCCCGGCCTTTGACAGATGGGGTGGGAAGCGTAAACTGCTTTGTGCCGTGGACAACTTGTTTCCATATGACCGCATATGTTCAACATGCTGCCTGTTGCTGAATGTTCTTGCGTGAACGTGGACCAACATACCTGCTTCTGCTTTAAGGGTTTAATCGCCTGAGGAGTTTGTTCCCGTTAGCCCGGTCTGATGTTCCACAGTCAGCTGACTAATGCAAAAAGTGGGTCAGCGAGCCATTTGCCTGCATGACTGCCACATCCCTGCCTTTCTTTTTCCATCATGACTCCACACTGTTGCTCTTATGTTTCATTTCTTTTTTATGTAGGTTCTCTTTATTTCAGTTTTTAGAAGTCTCTACATATTTGTCATAAGCTCCCTTCTAAACTCTAAACAGCTTTTAAGCAGTCATAGATCTGGGCTGTTTTAACATGTAGCATTAAAATGCTGCCTTGCATGTATGCTTTTCAGAAAAGGCAATCCCAGAATGCATTGCAGGTTGTGTGGAAATCTACATCTAAAATAGCAGCCCATGGCCTTTTCTCTCTTAACTGCAGTAGTTATTCATTTATATGTAAACAAAAAAGTTTCCATAAACCTTGGCTAATCGGCTAATCTGATTGGTTGAAATAGTTTATACATTTGTCTGCCTCAGTTGGCATGTATTGACAATGCTGTCAGACCGTCTAGAAGATGGTTGGGTTTTGTTTATGAACTGTATAAAGGAAAAGGGTCGGGGCTGTTGAGTGGTGAATTTTAAATGATTTTATCACTGGGTGGTACGTATATCTTTAGGGCAGGGTGGCTAATGGGTGATGATTTTTCATGTATTTACCACAATATTTGGTCAGTATTTGTACAAAATGTGTACACATTTTTTTGGTCAGTAATCTTAAATGCCAAATATTGGCAGATTATTTGAGCTAGCTAATAAATCAGCAGTCCACCACTAATATTAGAAAATCTAATTGATAAATGGGTCATACTTGTTAGAGGAAATAAACACGTGTGTGATGGAGGGAAGATGGAGCGTTTATGAGTAAAGATCTTCATGTTAAAGAGAAAATACTGCAGGTGTGTTTAAACAGACAGTCATTTACTGAATCTTGCAGACTTTGAAGAGAAAAGAGAAAGAATACGAGCACGAGATGGAGCGGCTGGCGCGGGAAAAGATCGCCACTCAGCAGAGACTCGCCGAGCTGAAGAACGAGTTGAGTCAGTGTATGGACATCATGGAGATCGACAGAATACTCAGACAGACGGTCCAGCCTGAAGATGACCAGGCCTCCACATCAACAGCATCAGGTATAAAACATCAGTAAATCAGCCCGTTTGTGTTTATCATGGGAATATTTATTATTATTTGTATTTTTTTAAATCATTTTCTGTGGACTTATAATGTTAATCAGGGTTTCGTGTGTCAAAAACATGTCATTTTAGTTTTGCATGTAATGATAATTTTTTCACCCCTTCTTTGACCCTCAGAATTAAACGGCCTGATTTTTTGCTACTGGAACTTATTGACTTTCTGTATGTAAATACCCTCTTTGCATGCAATTTGGGTAACAATGCTTCAAGTCCAACAGTGTTACTACTGCCCCATTAATAGCCTTGCTGCCAAGCCTGTATTCTAGTTTAGCAGATTCACAGAGTGCTGATATGATAGTATCTGTCCTATTTCCTGCTTATGACCTCATCGTGACTGGGCGGGTCAAGTATGTGTAAACCAAACAGGCATTGTTGCAGTTGACCTTATGCTACATAAATAGTCTTTTAGGTCTAGGAAGGAAGTTACTGTTATTGTACTACATTTATATTAAAAAAAAAACAAGAAAATGTTTTTAAGAAGTAATTTATTAATTATATGATCACTTTAATTAATAAACTCATTCATGCATACATTTAAAAATCTATTTACCTTCACCAATTTTCACTCTTTTCAGAGGGTGAAGACAACTTTGACCAAGATGTCGAGGAAGACATCCTCTCTCCTCCGCCTTCATCTTCTGCACCCAAACCTCCTGCTCCGGTGCTGCCTGAGCCCCGTGCCGCCATGCCTCCGCCCACCATCCTCTCCACACATATCTCCATCCAGCACAAACCCACCCTACCACCCACTGCTCCACCCACTCAGCCTCAGCCCACTGTGGTGACCCCTCAGGCGATCGCACCCGCGCCCCCTTCCCACATGGTCACCCCTCCTCAGCCGACGGTCATCACCCATGCGTCTGTATCCCATGCCTCCGTCATCCAAGCTGTAAACCACGTCATCCCAGCTGGATCTAAACACCTGGCGCATATTGCGCCCTCTAGTGGCCAGCCTATTGGACACATCACTGTGCACCCGGTGGCCCACCTCCCCGCGGCCATTTACCCACAGTCGGTGGCCGTCTCGCAGCCGGCGGTAGTGGGTCACATCACACACACTCTGGCGCACCACCCTCACAGTCACGCCCAGGTCAACGGCACGCCGGCCGGGGCCCAGCAGGGCACCATGGTGGGAAAGCCCACGGCGGTGGTCGCGCATCACCACGCGGGGCTGGTGGGCCAGACGGTTCTCAATCCAGTGACTATGGTAACAGTACCCCCCTTCCCAGTTAGCACGCTAAAGCTGGCCTGAAAGAAGCAAGAGGGTGGTGAGAAAGACCACAGCGTCGAATGAAAGAAGCTCTCTGTAGCTGCTCACAAAGCCAGCATCAGAAACTGAAGATGAAACACAAGCCAGATGAAGAGTGAGTGACGTGATCCCATTCGGAATTTCACTACTGTTGCGGGATTTCATCAGGATCGGGGCGTCCTCCAGCCACCTGTGTGTAAAAGAGGCACAAGTGTCTTTTGCAATGCAGGATTACAACGGAATACGTGTGGTGCACTTGCTTAACTAAATTATAAGACAGTGGGGTGTCAGTTTTTAGAAATGCGAGATTGCAGTGCTAAAAACAAATAGTCATCTCCTCTTTCCCTCCCTGTTTCATGTTTTTTTTCTGTTGTATTTGCTCCTCTCAGATATAAAAGCCGTCTGGACATTTCACACATTTTACATTTAATCACTAAAAAGTCATCAATGCTAATCACAAACTAGAGTGCTTAAAATATTGAAAGCATGCAAAGAAAACATTTACTGTGTTACAATGTTTAACAGGTGCTCTTTAAAAGAGGTTCTTTAAAAGGGGCTTTTGAATAAAAACAGGTTAGACATTCAGACTCAAGATTGATCAGGTTACTCAAAGTGTCTTTGTACTTGGGAGAAAATTTAAGTGCCTAAGTCCCAAATCAAGCCCAGTGGTGCCACCTGCTGCCTACGCGACGCAACGTTGCTGAATTTATAACGCACGCGCATTAGACTCGTGATCAGACCTAAAGTCGCATTAATCTGCTGGCACTAAACACACAGTCTTAAAAAATCGAGTTAAACAGCTTTATAAAGAAACCCAGCAAACGAACTATTACACCAGAATATAAAAACACACCTATGCGGACATGTATTTGAAAATACATTTAAGCATTTGTAACGTCCAGAAGGTGCTCAGAGTATTTAATAATTATAATACGTAATTCACACTTCAAATAGTGAAACTGGAGTGCTACTGTGCATGCTAAGATGTCGGACATTTTCACTTTTTAATTCTGCAGCATTATTAACGTCGCGCTCCACTCTTGTAGTGATGACGAAATACAAACTAAGTCTTGAAATATTTTTTTCACCCTGGCTGTCAGTGTAGATCGGTGCTGGTTTGTGTATCTGCACATGTGCTACACAGTCATTTTCATCTGTCGTTTTATTATTTCGATGCTTGTGTAAATTGTCGTGTAGTAGGTGGCTTGTGTATATGCATTTGGCTTTAGGCGGTTTAAAAAATGAGAAACGTGCTGTTGCAAACATTGACTCCCGATATCAAGATTTAAACCCCTTTACCAATAGCAGTTTATTTGTCAAAGTTGCCCTGTTATTCTCTGTATTGCTTTTTGAAAGCACTCGCTTGGTTTAACATGCACAAACTGTTTTCCTATCTAAACTCGACGGTTTACTGTTGATGGTTAGGTACCTGTTGTTGCTTTATGCTGTCGCTTTTAAACTGAACACTGTGATTTCTGCCCCCAACATAATCATCCTTCTGCAAACCCCCCAAATCTGATGTTTTTCACCAGTTTTATGTTGACGTTTTTTCCTCCTTTTCTTCTTTTGGGGATGTGAAGATAAAATGATACAAGCTGTGCTTCACACACTCAGTAAAAAAACAACAAAAACAGCCTAACCTTTGTGGAATTAGTGTTTTTTATGTTATTTTTTAAATACGTTTATGGATGTATGTATATATGTGAGGTATATGCACGCATTCACATGTGTATGTATTTTAGGATTATACTGATGCCTGGTTGTGCATGTAGATTGCAGTTTTTTGTTGGTTTAAATGTTAACCCCTCCCCTTTCGTTTTTTTGGGACCATGTATCATACTGTATGATGTGGGCGGGACCGTTAGACCTCATTCTACATTGATATTATATATAAATATATGAAAAACTGTGCATTTTCCCTATGGAGAAAGTTTAAGTTATATATCGCCTGTACGTTTTGGGCTGCATTAAAATCAAATTGTCCACCATGTTTAACTGAAATAATAGTAATAAAACTTAAAAAAATGCTAGTTTACTACAGAAACAATGACGATTCATAATAAATCTTATGACATTTACAAGTTGTACTAGTTTTTATTTGCAACACAATAACATGGATTTACCACACCTTTAAATAGTAAAATATTAAGTTCATTTTGTCATCTAAACAATGTGCTATACATAATATTAAATACAAACTTAAATATGTCGCATCAAATTCTCCCAAAGCCAAATTATCTGGGCTGTGCTTGGAATTGGGACCAAGGTTCTGTTTCTCTTGAAAGTGTTGTATTTACTTTTATGTCCCAAAATTGTCTCACATTTTATGAGTAGATGCATCCAGGTGAAGAAAAGAAAAATGCAATTTGGTTTGAAGGATAAAAACACTTGCACCAAACTAAAGTCACTTTTGAATAGTTTAATAGCATTTATACAAACACAGATATCCTATCCACAACAGACACTGCAAACCCAAAAAGTAGTTAGGTAAAATGCCTAAATATCCTTAAAAACATTTTAATTTAATGCGTTATATTAAAAACAAACAAACAAAAAACAAGGCATTACTAGGGTCAGAACTAGAAAAGAAACAAGTTGATGTCAAGTTCCTCAGGTATTCTGAGGTATCTTTGAAGACAGCTTAAAATCCTCAGTATTTACAGACTTGCTTCGGCAGGTACTGTGAACTTAAGTAAAACACATTCAACTTTTAGTTCTTAAATTTCTGTGACTAATCTGAATGACTGAAGCTCTTGAAAGAACAATTTTGTGGATTTATGCAGTTATATGCATGAATAAAGACAGAAGGCTCCACTTAATCTAAGACAGCATGAGAGAGAATTACATAAGGTTTGTAAAGATGGATCAAACATGTAGCCTATGACAGTTCATTCTGAAACAGAAGTGGCATTTTTCTGGATATTCAGCTACTTGTTTACAATTCAGAAGTCTGTTAGAGATGTATGTGTGTAAATGTATGTTAAGATGGTGTAAAATGATAGCATGGATGATTTGCAAAAATAAAAATAAAAGCTCGAACACAGTTTTAGCTTTAGATAGATAGTTCATCCAAAAATGAAAATTTGCTTTTAATTTACTTAGTCTCAGGTCATCCGAGCTGTAGGTGACTTTTTTTTCTAAGTAGAACAGTAAATACAATTTTTAACTAAAAATGTGGTACTTGATGATACCTAAATGTCCATCTATGCCTTTGTCTTTAAAATTCAAGATACATGTTAAGCAAATTGATCGGTCTGTGTTTAGAAACTGCACACTCTTGACCTGAGCCTCTTCTCTTCGTATGACAGCCTAGACAAACATAGCTCCCTTCTCTACTTCTGTGGTGGATAGCGATATTGTTATGGTAGTTACGCATGTAAACTGACGTAACTGCAGCAATGATGCAGCTCAGATGCTGAAGATTTGCCTGAGGCTATGGTTTACCTTCAACACTGTTAAAATGTTTAGCTTCTTGCACAGACCAATCATTTAGTTTCATAAGGACTTTCATAAGGTATATTGTCAGGAGCTTTGGGGATTAATTTTGTGTTTTCTGTGTCTGCTTTTTTTAAACTTAAAGACATGTCAGCCATGGACCATGGCTTCATCACTTCACTGAAGATCCTTACACCTACAAGTAAATTACCAGCAAATTTTCATTTTTGGATGAACTATCCCTTTGACACCTAATCATACAGTTTTAAAACCTCTGTCACACATATTACACGAGGAACTATTTTAACTGCAAAAAGTGCATTTGAAATCAGGCAGTAGCACCATTTGTTTATGAGGTCATTTCTCTCCGCTGGTATCTCACTTCCTTCTCCTTCCACCTACAGAAAAAGAGGCAGCATAACTTACTATTATAAAAATATGTGTATGTATTTTCATATTTTGTTTTTAGCCTTATAAATGTACAACATTTGAAGACTGGGAGTTTATTTCATCTGCTGGGAACTGATTGGGACTCAATAACTATGAGCAAGCTGGAGGGCTGCTTTAAACAACAGGAAGACTTGCTGACATCACACAAAAAAAATACACATTTCAGAAATCATGTTATTACATTTTTACATACAATTATAAATAATTAGAGCACCATAATGCTAAAACATGTTTAAAAAAGTAGGGTCCACTTTTTATGGCAACTCTCTGTACTTAAAGGTGGTGTAAACGATATCTGTACAATGGCAAAATCAACGTTTCAAGACATGCTTTTGCAGTATAAGCCATAATAAATGGAAATTTTACCTCTGTAGCCTTCTGCACCTAGAAAGCCTTGTAGTGCTGCAAACTTTGCTGCTTTCGCTATAAAATCATACAACACACATTTAAATGCAGTAAATACAGAAGCACACACAACCAAACCAATGACTGATGAATTTATGGCAAAGTCTCTTACATTGTTGAGGTGTAAGTGGGGCGGTTCCAGGTCCACCTGCACCTGGGCCACCATATCCTACAACATCACATTATTAAAACACTTTCATTATTCACCCTGAACCAATCAGAGTGACTGATGTAACATCAGCACTTTATTACCTGGATATGGTTGTTGATACCCACCACCAGGACCAACACCGGTTCCATATCCTGGAACTACACCACCTGCAAGATTAACAGATGTACTGTAACTATATATACAGGTTCCTTTAATCCACTTCATACAAGCAATGAAGAGACACACAAGGTATGATGTAAATGTATCCACAAAGGGTACAAGGAGAATTCAGCTCACCTGGCTGATAGCCTTGACCACCCAAGACACGTTTATAGTATATAGTTCATTCATCTAATAGCAAGTAACCAAAGTACTTATGAAGGAAGCATATTACAGCATTTTAATTCTTACATACTGATTCAGGTGGTCAGATTAAACTTGACTAAATTCCACACAACAATGAGTAAATGAATATACCGGTTTTATCAGGTTTTCCTGCTCCTGTCCCACCTGGATACCCCAGACCTGAGACCAACCAATACCAGAATGAATATAATTTAATTCCCACCTAGCATGAAATATAATTACATTACAATAAGGTATAAATATATTGTATATAATAAAGTGTAATAGAATTATATAATTGCTTAAGTGACAATGAATATCTGGCACCTGCACAGCAAAACATTTATATTGGTAATTTATGGCCTGTCAAAAATATGTAGTTAATCGTTTAAGGTATGAATGGATATGTATTGTCATGTAATAGACCTTAGCATTAACAGACCTTACCTATCATCTAATCAAACCATAAAATATAGTTTCACTATCAAAAATCACTGCACTGCTGTCAAATGTGTGCTAATGTACAGTCCATTAACATGATACCTTCACCTAGTCCTCCACCAACACCTCCCGGTCCTACTCCTAGACCACCACCAACTCCTCCAAGACCTCCAGCAACACCCCCTGGTCCAGCCCCACCAAGTGCTCCGGCTGCTCCATAGCCTGATGAGGTTTGTGAATATTAGTGTTGTATAACATACAAAGTTTTTTATTGTTAACTGTTTGACTGAATTTATTTTACATACTTTTAGGTGGTTTTACTGTGTCAGGACCATAACCAAGCCATTAAAAACAGAAAAAAAGATGAGAAAGAGAAAAAAAGATTTATGTTTTTGTATTTTGTAATGATTTATTATGGCTTTCAGTTTGTTATTTAGTATGTTATCAAAAACTATTGTAAATATCTGTAAACTAAAATATTAAACACTAGAGTAAAACTTCAAGATCTTACCACCAAGCCCAGGCCCACCAGGACCGCCAAATCCACCAGGACCACCAAGGCCACCAGGACCACCAAATCCACCACCATAGGCACCTGGTCCTGCTCCATATCCCCCTGGGCCTCCAAGCCCACCAAGTGTGCCTGCTGCTCCATAAGCTTTCACCAAAGCAATAATGAAAATTTTAAAATGTAGTCTTTACAATTCAGTTCAAGTGAGTAAAATAGTGTGGTACTATAATTGGCATTGGCCTTTGTATTTTAAATTGCTTGTGATGCTTCTCATTTGCACATCACTTTGAATAAAACCATCTGTTAAATGACTAAACAGCATGAATGTTTTCTGATACCTTTTCCTGGTTTGCTGCCCACTGCACCACTACTTGGAAACCTGAGGCCTGTAAAACATTTGATGACACAGTTTCAGCACAAGAACAGGACTGTCTTTACCAGTGTACAAAATAAAAACAGTGGTTAAAAACACAAGGGAAAACAAATACAAATATACCAGTTCCTGGAAAGATTCCACCAATTCCTAAACCTCCAACTCCACCATAACCTAAAGTAGACACAAATCCTTAACACTGGAACGTTTAAATGTACATTTTAGGGTCTTTACAAGTTTAAAACGTATTTAATAAGAATAACACATAATAATTTGTAAAACAATCTCTTAATATAAAATACTAAAATCTTCAAAATGTAACTTAATATTTAAAATTATTTTGCACTGTGCAACAAAATGCATGTTGAACTGATCACTTTAATTACTTTTGCCTGGTTTTTGTGCTCCAACTCCTGTACCTGCACCTCCAGGCAGCAGACCGCCACCTCCAGGCAGCAGACCGCCACCTCCAGGCAGCAGACCGCCACCTCCAGTAAGAAGTCCAGCTCCTCCCACTCCAGCTGGACCAACACCTCCAACACCAAGAGTTCCTGTTCCGCCTGTACTGCCATAAGCTGTAAGTGCAAACAAGCTGATTTTAATAACAACATTCCTCATCTCACAGAAACAGCCAACACTGTAAGTAGGGATATTTTAGCCAATTAGACATCAATATGTTCATGATAATTAACCTTTAGGAGGCTTAACTCCTGCACCAATTCCTCCTGGTCCAACACCAGCTCCTCCTGGACCACCTACACTTCCTAGTCCTCCATCAATAGTGCCTGGAGTATCAGCAATAGAACCACCTCCAATACCTACAGTAAAAATAAACATTGAAGGTTCATCTGCAACACAGTACTTTTGAAAAGTACTGTACATACATTTGAAAAGACACCCATATTATCAGCATATATAAAGTACCTGGGGGTTTTAGTGGTTTGGCTCCTGGTATTATTTCACTATCCCCAACTCCTAAGCAAGAACACAATTGTTTATTGTTTGTACTGGAATTTGTATATATCTCCTAAATATATAAAAATTAAATAAATATAAAAGATAAATTCATTTTAAAACATGAAGTTATATACAGTATAACATCCGCATGCAAGACTCCTTCACCACTAGAGGGAGCTGCAACATTGGCACTTGCCTGTACCTTTAAAGTTAGTGAAAAAATATAAAATTACTGCTGCCTCCCAATTTCGCCTACTTATACTATAGCCTATATGTGCCGTTTTTGTTACTTAAAAGTCTAAACATGCGTAGCAAAAGTATGCAAGGACTGGGACATACTAACGCATAGAAGTGATCGTTGCTTCCTTATGTAAAGTTTACTGTACAGTTTCATTTATTAATATGGCTTCACCAAAATAGAGGGTTCATGGATCTGCACTTTGAATTAGATAGTACAGTAATTGTAATTTCCAATACCATTTAGGATTCATAGTATGCGAATTGGGACGCAGGGTACAACTTACCACCAGGCTGAACAACTCCTGCTCCAACTACAAAAGAAACATGAGTTCAGTGATCATGCGTGAGGTCAGCGCTTCAGACTTTATTAAGTTATTAATTTACATCTTACGTTCTGGTTTCGGCACTCCTGTTCCACCTGAAAAAAGGTACGAATGCATATTCAGGTAATCATGAATCAAACACATTTAATAAAAGACTCACCAGCCACAGTATAGCATGAATCAGGTGGATATCAGCAGCTCATTCTACTTAAGAGGAACAGGAAGGGTGAAGGTTTTTAATTTAATGCATACCTTCACCCGGACCACCTCCAATAGACCCACCTGATCCTTCTATTGATCCTCCAGTTTCTGTTAACATGATTTAAAAAACTGGCAGATA
>JAZGTK010009533.1:0-17190 GCA_036877625.1 Ambastaia sidthimunki | reverse complement strand
GTAGGCTTTCGAGCCTATACAGCTTGGAGTAAGACAACATGCATAAAGAGGATGATGTGGTCAAAATACTCATTTGCCTAATAATTCTGCACTCCCTGTATGGCTAACATTTCACGAAGCTAACACTTCACCAAAAAGGCTATAACTTTACAGAATTAAGTAATTAAAACAAAATTGTCACAAGTTATTACATGTATGGGATGAATTAAGTCTAAGAATCCGTAATGTAATGAAGATTTAACTGTTACTTACCTGCCGAAGGATGAATATGAGATGCCGTTGTGAGTGGATTGCGGGTTTTCTTCATTACGCGCATGCGTAGATTCCTTCCGTCAAGACGTATACATTCTACTTGATATTTATTATTTGCTTCAAGCACTTTATTAATTCGTGCAAATATGGCAAAGTTTTACAAGTTAAATTCACTTGTCTGTTTAAGGTCTTATATTTACAAATCAAAATTGAGCACATACATAGATTTTACTTAATATTCCAGAGTTTTCATTTCAACAAATTTATTCTTAGCAAAAGATACAGTTTTTTTTCTATTTAATTTACTAAGCCATAAAATCATTTTTTACAGTGTAATAGAACCATGTGTGTTGACATACCAGTCACATATGCAAATATGCAAACAGAAAACTGCTGTTCTCAGGAGGCCTAAACTTTCATGGATTGTGCAAACAAGCCAACCCTGCCTTCAGACCCCTATGAGATGTCCACAATATACCTCAGGAAACTGTTGTTCAAATCAGGCACAATCATAGTGTTTCAGGTTTTGAGCATTGCCAAAATTTGAAACCAAATGCAGGCACTCTTTGCACTGTGGTGGGTAAGTTTGCCCATCTCCATGCTGTTAAACATCTCGGGCTGTTATTTTTTTCTTGCACGTTAATGCTCCAGATGAGGTTATTTAAGTATAGTTTATTTGATGTGGATTGTGAATGCACTGTATGGCTAATACTTAAAACAACATCAACAATAAACAATATAAATTGAAAGTTAACAAAATAAAGAATGGCAGGAACTCAATAAAGTACTCTGTACATTGAACATTGAGATTAAATAACCTATATTATATACAAAATACTGTGGTTTCAAAAACAACATATTTGTAAGTGTACTAATCTTTCATGAAATACAGTAACAGTTCCAAACAAAAACTGCATTTGTGTTTTGACAGTAAAGTCTCAAAGAAATTGTGGCTTGATGAGAAACTCTCACCTCTTTACATTTTCAATACTGTGCTGCTCTTCTGTCTAGAGAAAACAAACAAAAACAGATAATTTTAATCAGCAGGTAATTTAAATACACGGAAATGAAAACATTTACTTGTCCTAACACATAAAACTCAAAATAGAGGACCAGGAACAGAAAATAAATCCAATACACTCATTTAGAACTATGGCATCGACCTTGTCTTAAATATGATCCTAAAAAGGAAAGACTGTACTATTGTAACACATTATCATAGTATTGCATAAATTGCCTGAAGCACATTATAGGCCATTTACTAAGTAGTACTAAAGCTTATAGAGCTATAAAACCATGATTACCTGATAAATGTGTCTGTGTTCGGTTAAAACCAGGTTTCTATAGGAAATAATAGCCCTTCAGCCACACAATGAATGCATATAGAGGCCACTTGGTTGCCTGGCATCAGGTGACTGTTAGGTACACATTTTACAGTGACTGGATGTCTATACAGACTCAAGAACTGACAAATTAAAAATCTTCCTTAAACTGGAAAACAAAAAGGCCTGGCTGTGTGTCTACACATTTCACTTTTAGTATTTACAACTAATATTCTGTATATGAAATGTCATCTATAAAGGAGGTTCCCTTCAAATGGAATGCTACAGATCTACTTGATCACTCTTGACATCTATACAGACTACAAATGAATGAATGAAGTTTTTCTATGAGTCTGCCTTCAGCCCAGCTATAAAGTTAATAATGTACACAGAGAGCAGTTTTTGCAACAGTTTTTGCAACTTTTTGTTGTACCAAAAAAAATTAATTATTTGTAACTCCTTCATTTATTTAGTTTTAGTTCTTGGTCTTAAATGAGATGTTTGAAGTCATATCTATCTCAGTTATCACACTAACAATTATGTCATGCTGGAACAAACTCTAAAAGCATAGTTTTACTAAATTAAAAAAAAACAAAAACACATTTCTCAATTTAAATATCATGCCAATATTTCCTCAAATAACAAAATTCAACAACATTTTATACAAACTTTCTGAGACGCTCTGTGTTATGCCTTGGGAACACTTGACTTTTGGCATGCAAATATTCTACAGAGACCCTACGAATACAGACAGCGACTGGATATCACATGGCAAAGCGTGATTTTTATTTACACATCCTGGTTTCCAATGTTTTTGTTATTTTAAAGCTGTATTGTACAAAACGGGATTGTGTGATACTGCTATTTTCCTTCAGAAAAGGTCACGCAGAGTCTTGTACCAGTCACAAATCTTTAACGTGATACAAATTCACAGGTTAGCGTTCACAAAACTTGAAATTTGGAACCCTCAATATAAAATACAAACTCTTTTCGCATGAGTCCTCATCATATTTAGATGAGTGACCTCATCAGATTTAGAGCATTTGGGAGGTTAATCAAACCTGTTAAACATAATTCAGTTAATCTGTAAGGAAGAATAATTTAATTTCCTATGACTGTCCCTGTAACTGCAGTTATGTAAAGAACAACATCAGCACATAATGACAGACATTTAACAAGATAATTTACATCCCCTGCCAAATGTTTGCTCTTAAAAATGCATGAATACAGTCCATGCCTATATTGTTTTTCTACTATTGTTTTTTGAATTAGCCATTAATGGTTACAACTTAGTAAGGATTCTTTAAATTCAATGCATTTTTAATACATTAAATAGGAATATTAAAAACCGATACTATTTAACCACTTCCACTTTTGTCAACCCATCAAACTAACTCCTTCAAACAAATGCTGAACTATAAATGGAACTTTCCATCCTTTGGCTGAACCACCTTTCTGAAACAGCCCCAGGAGGTCATAATAATGCAACAACAAAAGTTTAATAAACATTAACATCAGATATTAAATCAAGGAACCATTTAACGAGTTATTAAAAAGAACAACTGTAATATGACACAGCAATACATGGTCAATGACGTAGAATTTAAGGTAATGGCATCAGAGCACACAGAAGAAGATTTCCCTTTAAACCCAGGGCCGCCGTAAAAGCATGTTTATAGCAAAGAAAGGCCAAAGCTAAAAACATGTCTTACAATATTTGGCTAAAGGTTGAATGAAAACGTATAAAGCTGAAATTATTAATTAGATTAATTCAGAACACCACATTCCTCACCAGAAAGACGCCTCATTCTTCCCGCCTCCAAATGGAAACGCATTTCATTTACCATCAAGCACTGAATACAACAATATATACTAAAACATACACAGGTACACCAAACGAAAGGCCTTTTTGATTTTTGCTACCTTTGCGAAAGTAAATAAAATGAATTTACACTGTAAATGTCTTGTCTGTTTTGTCTATTACGTCAAATGTTAAGCAGTTTACGTACCTGCGCTGGCATAAAGAAGTCTGCGTCCTCTGCCTGCCAAACTTCAACCACGTTGGACATCTGAGTCAGAATTTGCATGGTATGAACATATAGAAAAGCAGATAAACAACAAACACTAGCCTGACCCTTGTCTGTAAACAAAAATGCAGACATTGCGCAAACGTTCCCCTTAATAACGCTAGTTATTATGCATGTATACACCGCATGCGTTAACTATTATGTTTACAGTAATTTAACCGTGAGCACTGAGCGGACTGGCGTGGGTGACAAAGACCTGAAATTAAACGAATAAGGCATTTAAGCCCCGAGCTCACATCATGTCAACGATCCAAACGCTTGCAGCTGTAAATCAGGGTAATTGAGAATTATCGCTGCTCCTAACTTATGTTTTCTATTGGGATCATTATGTGTTTTTGTGAGTTTACATATGTTGCGCTGAATAACAGTTATATGCACTGAGCTTTATAGCATATTGCATTAACACAGGAAATCGAACAAAACCATAACTGCCCAAAAAGGTCGATCTGTATTCAGATTTTTTAATCCAAAGCAAATCGTACTAATGCAGGTAGACTGACTAGCATAACTACTGCACTTCAGTACTTGTCAAATCAGCCCTCGGCAGTTCCTCCTACATTTTAAGGCTCCGGCTGCATTCATGAAATAAACATGAAAAATCCAGACCTTGAAACTGGGCTTCTCCGTGCTGAATGTATGGGAATAAAAGCTGCAGAAGTCGCAGGAGGACATTAATCCATATTTTTCTGTGCGTGTCTCTTTGGCTCGCCATGCTGGCTGTGTTGAGCTCTCTGGCTTCACTTCTTTCTCACACCTTCCTCCTCTTTCAGTGAGTGTGCGCCCACTAGAGCCAGACACCACCGTGGTGTAGATGAAAATAGATCATTTACAACCATGAAACGCAGCTTAAATCAGAAAACTATGGCATCATATTTCTAGAGGAACATTTTCAGAAGATTTTCACTTCCTGTACACCTGTGTCAAGAATGTGACAAAGTGAATTAAGGTGAATTGGTTTGATATTATAAACAACAATTCAATTAAATATTCATCATAAAAATAAACAATTATTTTAACAATTAATAAAAACACAAACTCAGTTTTACTCAAATCAATTTTCAGACAACCTTGCAGTAACGCCCACTGCTGCTGTGACAGTGCCACACCCACTGAACGAATACCTTTAAAACTTCCATCTGTGCTAGAATTCCATTATTTTAAAGGCAGTTAATTAAAAAGAAAAACTTAAAATGATTGCAAATATTTAGGAATTGTTCAAAATTAAACAACAGACATACCATTTTATTAGCTCATAACTAAATACTTGGATAAGATCAAGTTTCCTAGTTTTGAACAGATTAATCATTGCCAGGAATGGCTGAAGAATCTTTTGTGATGAGCTAAAACAATAAAGCAGGCCTCACAGGTTCAGTGTAAATGTGTAAACTGGTTCAATTGTTTGAAAACCTGCAAAATGTGTTTAACAAACCTTTAAGAATCAATAATGTTACAACCAAATAATTCAAATTCAAGTATTATTCTTGTGCAGAAAATACTTTTTTTATTACATTCTATAAAAAAACATGTCACCATATATGTGTACTGAAAAGTTTCCCACCAATAAAGTATATATGTGGTGATATCCCTAACAGAATATTTTTCATACACTAACAACAATTTTTATCTTATTAACTTAATTGTAACTGTAATTAATCACTTTAAATTGGTCTTTCATGTGAACCTTAATTCAACACCACCTGTAAAGCTCAGTTTCCCAATCAACAGGTGCCCAAACAGTCAGTTCAGCTATAAGATGCCTCAGAGCAGTCAAGGGTTAACATAGCATCTCCATTTACACACCAGGAGCATTTCCCCCATCATTTCCCCTTGACAAATCAATCTTGAAGTTTGTGTTGGAGTGAACAAGGTAAAAATTTCAAGGGCAGTGGGGTTGGGGAATCCCTGAGAATTTTCACTGCTCCTCACAATGTTATTCTAGCTTTATAATGCTTTGTGAACATACAGAACTGGTTGTTAAATGTAAAATGCACTCATGTAGAACATTAGAGATTATTGATTGTGCTGTGGTGAAACAGTGAGGTCAATCAATCAATAAATCCATTAGATGGTTCTTTTTTTGTTAGCTAATATAGTCAAAGTCTTCTGGTATTCCAAAAGCTTTGTTTAAATGGCTGTCCTCAAAGCCAAACTTCCTCTTTGCCCAGAATTTAATAGCAAAAACATTATTTGAAAAAAAATAAAACATTTTGTCAGGAACAACACAGGGATTCAACAGCAGGTACACACGTACCTGGGCCGATCCGGCACAGGCGCTGGCACAGCTGGCAGTGGTAGATCCGGGAGGGTGAGAGGCAGGGCAGGAGAGGCAGCTGAGTGGGTACGGGCTGGAGGAGAAGCGGTAGATCCAGGCAGCAGCGCGGAGAGCGTAACTGTGAAGAAAAAATAAACAAAACAAGACAGCAAACCAAAATAAACAGACAGCCTGAAATCTGGACAGGAGAATAGACTCGACTTGACAAGGAAGTCAGACGGCAACAATAGCAACGAACTGACAAAAGACGAAAAAAAACACGAGGGACGAAAAAATATGAGGGAACTATAAAGGGGAGAAAATGGGAGGGAACAGGAGCAAGTGATAACACTAAACAAGACTAACAATGAGGCCGGGAGAACGCGAACAGCGGAGCACGCAGCGAACTGTCAAAACAAAGCCACATGCTCCAACAAACAACAACACAAAGACAACATGACACAGACAACAAACCTGGGATGATCAGACCGAGGTCCTGACAGTACGCCCCTCCAGGCGCCCCAGGGGTGCCATCACCCAGTCGAAGTCCAGCCATAGCCCTCCCAGTCCACAAAGTCCTTGAAACCTCTACCCCTACAGCGTGCGTTGAGAATCCGCCTAACTGTGTTAACAGGGGAGCCATCCAGAAGACGCGGAGGAGGAGGGGCTGGGGTAGCGGCAGGGGGGTTAAGGGGAGAAGACTGCACAGGCTTGATTTTTGAGACATGGAAAACCGGGTAAACCCGACCAAGGGAGGGGGGAAGACGGAGCCTGACCACCATCGGGCTCAACACCTTAGCGATCTTGTAAGGTCCAATAAACCTGGGAGCCAGCTTGACAACGAAGCTGACAACGCCTGACGGAGGCAAGGGCAGACGGAACAGCAGCCTCGGGTTCCTGTGCAGGAAATAGGGCAGGCTGGTAACCAAGGGAGCATTTAAATGGGGACAGACCAGGAGGGAATTATGGGCATACTCTACCTATGATGGCTCCAGGAACTCAGATTCTGTGATGACAGACAGCGGTGTGCTCTTTCGAGATCCTGGTTGGCTCGCTCACATTGCCCGTTGGTCTGCGGGTGAAAACCTAAGGACAGACTTGATGTGGCCCCGATCTGTCAACAAAACTCCTTCCAATAGCAAGAGACGAACTGCGGACCCCTGTCAGACACAACATCCACCGGTAGCCCATGGAGCCGGAAGACGTGGTCGACCATGACTTGAGCAGTATCTCGAGCAGAAGGAAGTTTGGGTAGGGGAATGAAATGGGCCGCCTTGGAGAAGCGGCCCACCACCGTTAGAATAACAGAGTTACCATTAGATTGGGGTAACCCTGTGACAAAGTCCATGGCGATGTGAGACCAAGGACAGGAAGGGATAGGAAGGGGGTGGAGCAGACCAGCGGGGGGGAATTGGAGGCTGTGTTCTGTGCCCATGAGGAGCAAGCCAACACAAACTGTCTGACATCGGACCCCATGGAGGGCAACCAGAATCACTGGCGGATGGCAGCCAGCGATCTCCGAACACCTGGATGGCAAACCAACTTGGAGGAATGACCCAACTGGAGGACTTCAAGGCGCAGCGCAGCCGGCATGAACAACCGACCCTCAGGGTCCAATGGCGCCCCTCCTCCAGATTGAGTTTCACTGCCAACAGCTCCTGGTTTCCAATGTCGTAGCTACGTTCCGCCGGGCTCAGCAGATGGGAGAAATAGGCAGAGGGATGCACCCTTCCATCACTCTCACAAAGCTGAGACAGGACTGCTCCAACACTGGACACGTCGACCTCAACAACAAACTGCCGTTCAGGATCTGGAAAACAAAGCACAGGAGCAGAGATGAAACGGGACTTGAGACCATCAATGGCCTCCAGAGCCTGAGAATTCCACCGAAACACACTCTTGGTGGAGGTGAGCGCCATGAGCGGTGCAGCTACCGAGCCAAAGTTCCTGATAAAACGGCGGTAGAAATTGGCGAACCCCAGAAACCGCTGCAAAGCTTTGCGGAAGTCAGGAACGGGCCACGGCCTTGACCTCGAGCAGAAATAATGTGCCCCAGGAACAAGACAGACTCGGCATGGAATTCGCACTTCTCTGCCTTGACATACAGGTGGTTGGCCAAAAGCCAAAAAGAGGGGGGGCTGCAGTGCAAAGACCAGGGAACACTGGGAGAGGAAGGCCTGCACAAGTTGGGGTCACCATCGTAAGGAGGAGGGTTGTTGACATGAGGTTCCGGGCCAACCCAGACAGGGCGCAAGTGAAGGAATCAACCGTTAGGCCTGCCGCGGCCTCCCGCTGCAGTTCATTGAATCCAACACAGAGCTCGGCCACGTGCTCCAACAAACAACAACCACACAAGGACAACATGACACAGACAACAATCCTGGGATGATTAGACCGAGGTCCTGACACGTATTCAGAATGCAAAAACGTTACATTATAAAAACTAGTCAACTTATTATTGTAAATAATGGTGCAATTTCTCAGAAATGCCATTTAGAAATGTGTAGATAAGAGAGATAAGAACAGAACAGTTACATATTTTGTATAAATGTATTATGCATTCTGCAACCAATTACAGGGTAGTACTATCAGCTCCACTGGTAACATTTCACAATAATGTCCTATTCCTTAACATTAGTTAATATATTAGCATATGAACTAATAATGAATATTATTTTTTACAGCATTTATTCATCTTTGTGAATTTTAGTTAATGCAAGTACAATTGTTAATTTTTCGTTGATGTTAGGTTATTGTCCATTAACTAATGTTAAAGAATACAACTTTTGATTTTAAAATTTATTAGCAAATGTTAAAGGTAATATTGATATATTAATGCATAAGTGTTGTTAATTGTCAGTTCATGTGACCTGGAAAAGTTAAGTAACGTTAACAAATGGGACCTTTTTGTAAAGTGCTATCGCTCTATTTAACACATTTTACTACGTTTAAATCCATTTGACAGAATTCTGCTAATTTTCTGCCAAAAATCTGCACAGAAAAAAAAAATCGAGAGATTACTGGGACTGCATATCATTTAGCACAGCATAAACAGAAAATAACGCCGGACTGAGCTTCCTGGAGAAGAAGGCACATGGATGGAGGTTAGCTGGTGTCCCCTGCTGCTGTGAAAGGGCTGCTCCTACTCCTGTGGTGGAGGCGCCCACTTCAACCACGAAAGGGAGTTCAGGGTCAGGGTGCACAAGGAGAGGAGCGGAGGTGAAGGCTTTCTTGAGGGTAGAAAAGGCTTCTGTGGCTTCAGGGGTCCAGGAAAGAGACTTTGGCTTGCCACGAAGAAGGTTAGTGAGGGGAGTTGAGAAAGCTGTAACTGGTGATAAAACGATGGTAGAAATTTGAAAAACCCAGGAAACGTTGGAGATCTTTTACCGTTGTGGGTATGGGCCAGGAGGTGACGGCTTCCACCTTCCCCTTGTCCATGTGAATACCATTCTTGTCAACAATGTAGCCCAGAAATTGAACAGAGGACTGATGGAACAAGCACATTTCTGCCTTCAGATATAGGTTGTATTTCCGTAACTGTTGGAGGACCTCCGCAATGTGGTAGCGATGTTCAGCCAAGCTCTGGGAGTAAATGAGTATATCATCAATATAGATGATCACAAACTGGTGGAGAAACTCTCGGAGCACCTCGTGCATAAAATCTTGAAAGATGGAGGGAGCATTAACGAGACCATAGGGCATCACCTTGTATTCATAATGTCCAGTAGGGGTTATAAAGGCGGTCTTCCACTCATCGCCCTTGCGTATGCAGATAAGATTGTAGGCGCTGCAGAGGGCCAACTTGGTGAAAACAGTAGCGTCATGTAGATGTTCTAAGGCGGCTGGGACAAGGGGAAGGGGATATCTAAGTTTTACTGTGATTTGATTTAGAGCTCAATAATCTATACAGGGCCTAAGGTGACCATCCTTTTTGGTCACAAAGCTAGATGCAGCAGGGGACGTAGAAGGTACTATGTAACCCTGTTGGAGGGCCTCCTGGATGTATTCCTCCATGGCCTTCTGCTCAGGAAGTGAGAGTGGATAGATTTTACCACGGGGCACTGGCTCACCCGTAATGAGGTCGATGGCACAGTCCCATGGTCTGTGAGGTGGTAGCTGGGCAGCTTGTTTAGGGCAGAAGACGTCGAGGAAGTTCTTGTAACAGTCCGGAATATTGGTGCACTGAAGGGCTTTCAATAGAGGTGGTGAAGATGGGGGTTTACAGGGCTGGGGAGTGTAGGAAAACATTTGAAAAAACAGTCACTACTGTCTTCCAGGACAGTACAGGATTATGTTGCACCAGCCACGGGTGCCCTAGGACTATATCAACAGTTGAGCCCTCCAGAACCAGAAGATAAAGAGACTCCTTATTGAGACGACCAATGCTGAGTTCAATGGGTGCTACACTCCGACTTACATGTTTTCTATTAAGGGGTTTTCCGGTTATGGTCTGGACTTGGTAGGTTGTTTCTGTGGCTGTGGACGGGAGGCGGAGCTGAGGCGAGAGAGGCTCTCTTTTCCTGTTGGCTCTTTTCCTAGGATCTTTTCCGGTTTGCTCTCTTCCTTGGCTCCCTTGCCCTTTGTGCTCTTTTCTTTGCACTTTTCTTCTTTACCTGAGCTCTGGGGTTCAGGCCACTAGGCCCAGCTTCCAGGCCTCAATTGTTCTCTCTGTCTTTCCTGCTTTATCTGTCTTTCATTCTATATCTTAGGTATAAGGTAATATTCTCCACATACACAGTTAATTATATACATACAGTATCTGCAGGCGTAACTTGGGTTCCAACCCTTGACGGTAGGCTATGATGAGAGATTGTTCGTTCCACCCACTGGCAGCGGCTAAAGTGTGAAACTTTAGGGAATATTGAGAAATACTCATGTTTCCTTGTTTTAAATGGTATAGTTGCTCACCCACTGAGGAATCTCCAGCTGGTGTAACGGCTCGTGTCTGCGTTGCGTGTTATTATTACGACAAAAAAAAACACCATTTCGCGCTTTGATGAATCATTTACTGTAAAACACATTCAAATGAGGTGATCAGTTTCACAGCGTTTGTACACGACATCCACCACAACCACTCTCTTAACTGGCGCGAATATTAATATTTTTAACTTTTTTAACTTTTAATATTTATTTAAGTAAATATATAACAGTTTGTAAAACACAATGACAATATAAAGAACATGTACCTGTAAAACATCCACCACAACCACTCTCTTAACTGGCGCGAATATTAATATTTTTTAACTTTTTTAACTTTTAATATTTATTTAAGTAAATATATAACAGTTTGTAAAACACAATGACAATATAAAGAACATGTACCTGTAAAACACATTCAAATGAGGTGATCAGTTTCACAGCGTTTGTACACGACATCCTGCAATGACGGGTGCACGTTAACAATTACAATTTCATTTGGCAACAAAATAAAAGTACAATACATCACCAAAATATAAAAAGAGCAACAAAAGAAATTCATTTTTGGGGAGCACTCACCACCACAACCACTCTCTTAACTGGCGCGAATATTAATGATTTAACCGGAAAGAGTTTCCAACATGCTGTCAGCCAATGAACAGAGAGTGTGAATCTATTATACTTAAAGTCATATACATATAATAACCAAAAGCAAGTGGAAACACCTTTTTTAACCTGTTACACTCCCCCCTACTGAATTCCACTTGCTTCCACACAAAACATGAATGCCAAAATGAAAACAAGAATAACACTGACCACAACATAACATCAGGTACATAAACCAACAACCATATACAGTAATAAACAAAGAGAGAAAATAATGTATAAAGTGTTCAAAACCTCATGAAATTGTCAGTTGAATTCAGTGTAGACACTATTCCCAGAGGAATTAGAGTGAAAAGAGGGTGGCCAATCCCCTAGACACTCACAGACAAACATGCCCATTACATGTTAGCTAAACAATGACAATTCATACATTTGGACACACAAGTTCTCCAGAAAAGAGACTTAACTCTGGTCTCAAGTTAATACAGTACTTTACACTTCCTTAAAACATTCAAAACACAGCAACAGAAATATTACAGTAACATACTCATTCGCTAATACAGTGTCATAAAAAGAATATGTCATAGAATGAAGAAGAATGAGTTACAATGTAACACTCAGTATATTACAGTTCACCCCAGAATCTTTTGCTGGTTCATAATCTCAATAAGCCTCGTAACTGGTTTGAGCATCCTACCAGCTCTGGATCTTACACGACTTAGTGAACTTTCAGCAGGAAAGTTCCGAACACTAATATTAGACAATGAATTGGCTTTATCAAGGTGATCACAATTAGGCATTGCAGCACTCAAGGGACCACGTGCAGATATTTCAACTTGCTCTGCACTCGATTTAGGTACACTCTTATCCGTACCCTCAACATCATCATTACCCTCAAGACCCAACTGAGTTGTTTCAGAGCTGTTAATCACATCATTCTCCAATTCATTAGCCTGAGTTGTATTCACAGCCTGTATGGGCTCAAGAACATCTGTAGCTTCTCCCACATTATCTGTGTCTGCGTCATTTGTGCCATTAGAAGGTAGCTGTGACACCCACTCTCGTGTCCTGTAATTAGAAGCATCCTCAGACACATCAGGGACCACAGAATTGACACTCTCTGAGTCACTTAGGCGAGTTTCGTTTGTCTGACCTTCCAAGTCATCATCAGGAAGTGGAAGAAAGTTGACTGGCATTATAAGGTTACGATGTACAGTCTTCAAAACACCAGTTCGACTGTGCTGAATGCTGTAAGTATGACTGTCTCTGTTAAGTCCAACAACAGTGTACGTCGTATCCTCCCAAAGGTCTGCAAGCTTTCGTGTCCCACGTGCTTCCTTGTTGGCGAGCAAAACTCGATCACCGATGTCAATTGGTCCACCCTTGACCTTCTTGTTGTACAGGTCTGCATGTCTCTTCAGCTGTTTTAAGGCTGATGACTGTGCAACACGCATTGCCTCCTTCATATCTCTCTTAAGAGCTTGTACATAGTCGTCGTAGTTCACAACATCAGGATTGTTCAGAACAGTTTCGAATACCAGGTTCACAGGCAGCCGCGGAATCCTCCCAAACATCAACAGGAAAGGAGCATATCCTGTGGTCTCATGGATGGTGCTATTATAAGCAAAAGTCAGAGACTTGAGTGCTTGGGGCCACTTGTGCTTGGCCTTTGCCGGCAGTGCACGTATCATATTTCCCAGAGCCCTGTTCATCCTCTCACATGCTCCATTACCCATCGGATGATAGGGAGTTGTTCTTGATTTCTGAACTCCAGTGACGATTAACAGTTCAGCAATCAGGGCACTTTCGAAGTTAGCTCCTCTGTCAGAGTGAATTCGACCAGGAAAGCCATAAACACAGAAGTAGTTATGCCATAACTGATGCGCCACCGCTTTAGCAGACTGATTTGGACACAAGAATGCACTGGCCATCTTGGTAAAGTGGTCGGTCACAACAAGTACATCCAAGGATCGGTTGGCAGAGTCCTCTGCCGACCAAAAGTCTATGCAGACGAGTTCAAGAGGCTCCGTTGTAATGATGTTCTCCAACGGCGCACGACCCTCTGGTTCTGGTGTCTTGCTGATAACGCAACGACGACAGCACCTTACATACTCCCTCACATCCTTCTCCAGGCCATGCCAAAAGAACCTTTGCCGGGCAAGATACAAAGTCCGCTGCTGACCTTGATGTCCTGCTTGGTCATGAACACCTTTCAACACCGTGTTTTTCACTGCATCAGACACGACATACAGGTAGGTCTTCCTTTTAGTGACGCTATCCTTCAAAACCCTGTACAAAACACCATTCTTCATTAGTAGTTTTCCCCAGTGTTTTATAAGTTTCAAGTCAGTTGCTGATACATTCAGTCGTTCTCTCCTGTTTGGTCTCCGTCCTCCGACACTGCCTTTTTGATCTTTACTGTTCCAACTAAATCAGGGACAGTACCATTTCTCCACATTGGCTAAAAGATCAAGCAGCTTATTTTGTTCAATGTTATCACACTCATGTTCAGACACGCTTATTAGTAAATCTGAAGAACTTCTCAAATGATGAATCAAATGTTTCAAGAGATTACTGCCAAGAATCAGATCATCATTCTGGCCCTCGACCACCAAAGTCGGAACAGTGACTTGACAGCCATAAACGTCCATTTTCAGCTCACTCATGCCTAAGGGTTTAGTTCTGGTGCCTCCACATCCGACCAAAACAACATCTGTTGGAGTAAGTGAAAGGCTTGATAATACACCAGTATGCAGCAATTGCGGTAAAATCTTGGAGCTCATGGTACAAGCCATCGACCCGGTGTCAAGCATTGCTTTGCCTCAACTTGTCCACCAATAATTACTGTAGTGTAAAACAGGTCATCATATGGCTCGAGTTTTTGTGTATTTTGCAAGACAACTGTACATTCAGAACTTTTCTCTTCACACATACTTTTATATACTGATTCCAGATCATAATCCAACAATGATGGGGGATCATCATTTGGCCTTACACTCACCCCCTCCGCATGCAGGCCTATTCGTTTCCCGTACGTGGAACAGCATCCAACTCAGGCATCCTACTGGCAGTGCAAGTTTTAGCTTTAGGACACTCAACACGTGCATGACCTGTTTTATAACAAAGAAAGCACAGATGATTTGCTCTGCAGTGAAAATGGGTGGTGTGGCTAACATCTCCACACACTTCACATGGCAGAGTGGGTCTTACTCTGTTTCTGTATGACTTTGGTAGATTCTGCACTGTACTAGCCTGATTTCTTGATTGCTCGTTCTCCAAGACACGTTTTAACATTGTTAAGATTCGCTTCATGGGGTCAATGGCCTCATTAGATGGAGTGTGATGTACAACAGGTTCTGGTTTAACAATTGTCTTCACTTTTGTTTCAGAAGACTGAGGAGCAACTTCCTGTTTCAAAAGAGTGATGGCTTGAGGCACTCTAGGCACAGAGCTACATCGTTTCTCTCTACCGTACTCTTCCAAACGTGCGTGAACATCAGCTGCTGTCCATTGCTTCACAGGTCTGCACTTGAATATAAGGGAAAGTTCAGGGTCAGGACAATGTCTGATAAACATTACAGTGAGCTCACGGGACAGATCATCAGTTTTCTTATTCTGTCTCTTTAAACAGTCCTCGGCCATATCCATGGCTCTGTTTAGCCTGAGCCAGTAATCAAAGAAGTCCTCACCAGCATGTGGGAGTGTGCCATAAAAGTCAGCTAATGGCATGCTAGAATAAGCTGTGTCGCTGAAATGCTGTTTCAGCAAATCAAAAATAGGACTTGGACCCTTGCACAAATCAATAGAGGGGTTACTGCGCAAGCCCACCCTCACAACTTCTCGTGCCCGCCCCATAAGTCTACTTATGACTTCATCAGCTTGTTCTTTAATTGGTGTCCCGATTTTGCGCAGATATGACAGCACTATTGCTTCCCACTCATGTATTGTGTATGGCTCAGCTCGGTCACCCCTAAAACAAACAGGTTCTTTGATTTCGGATTTCAGAACTTTGTTTAAGACAGACGAGTCTGTGCTATTAGACACGCACATTTTAGACTCTAAGCAGGAAGCAATGCTCTCCCCAATAGAGCGACCCATACGTTCTACCATCCCCACAAGTAATTCCATTGACTCATTGGTTTCCTTCAAACTTGGTTGTTTCACTTCACTTTCATTTAACTGAAGTTGCGGAGGACTAGAAAGATCATTTACATCTTGTACAGTTTCTAAATCAAACATAGGGGTAGAAGTAACAGGAGTATAATCTAATCTACTTCTCCCCACTGATGGCAAAGGTGAAAACATGAAAAACCCTCTACCTCTTCCAAAACTGTTGTCTGATTCCATATCCCACACTGTCAATAGCAATGTCGAAAGAAAAAAAAAGAAATAACTCAGAAAGATAAAATGTTCTCTCCTTTTTTACAGAAAAAAATATATATAATTGTTCCAAAAAAAAAAAAATCAGAAACACTCTCAAAGAGCAAGAGAAGAAAACAATATGCACAAATCTTAGTTTCAGAGTTGAAAGCTGTGCCAGGTTTCAGTCTCTGCAGTAAAATTTTCAGTGAATTTTAGTCTCCAAAAATGTCTCTCTTTGTCTCAAATCCTCAAAAAAAAAACAAAAAAAACGTGTGCTTCAAAATTATATCTTCAATTGCTATTTTCGTCAATATTACGTGCAAATTGATGTCACAATACCAGAACTTTGCTGTCGTCAGCGGTGAAACACTGTCCTTTTCCCCTCCTTGTGGCCACAAGCGGCACTGCACCAAACGGCTCCTCACGTGAAAAGCACTCGTCACCCACGGTACGAACACCTCCGGAAACCTCCGATTAGTTGAACCAGCACGCTGCTTCCAGAGTCACGGTCACGGCACCATTGTAACGGCTCGTGTCTGCGTTGTGTGTTATTATTACGACAAAAAAAACACCATTTCGCGCTTTGATGAATCATTTACTGTAAAACACATTCAAATGAGGTGATCAGTTTCACAGCATTTGTACACGACATCCACCACAACCACTCTCTTAACTGGCGCGAATATTAATATTTTTAACTTTTTCCAAAAGTAAATATATAACAGTTTGTAAAACACAATGAATATAGAACACAATATAAAGACAATATAAAGAACATGTACCTGTAAAACACATTCAAATGAGGTGATCAGTTTCACAGCGTTTGTACACGACATCCTGCAATGACGGGTGCACGTTAACAATTACAATTTCATTTGGCAACAAAATAAAAGTACAATACATCACCAAAATATAAAAAGAGCAACAAAAGAAATTCATTTTTGGGGAGCACTCACCACCACAACCACTCTCTTAACTGGCGCGAATATTAATGATTTAACCGGAAAGAGTTTCCAACATGCTGCCAGCCAATGAACAGAGAGTGTGAATCTATTATACTTAAAGTCATATACATATAACAACCAAAAGCAAGTGGAAACACCTTTTTTAACCTGTTACACTGGTACTCCAAAAACCTCCTTGGAGTGGGTGAGAAACTGATTGCATGACAGGGCCTTTCTGGTTGTTAATTGTCTCTGTCCATTGGAGAGCCGGCCCCGCTAGGGAATTTATAACAAATGATATTTTTGGCATCATCAGTAGGGAAAAGTTGCAGATACATACAGTTGGGGACAAAATTATTAGCCCCCCTATGAAATTTTAAGTTTCCTCAAGATATTCCCAAGTACCTATTTAACAGAGCAAGGAATTTTTAACACAGCATTTCTGAACA
>JAZGTK010009532.1:0-17190 GCA_036877625.1 Ambastaia sidthimunki | reverse complement strand
TGTTTTAACGAAAAGAACCCAGGGACAGTTTGAAGAACTGATGAGTATCCATCAGTTTCAACACAAAACCAATGCATTCACCCTTACCGCTACTCGCTAAGCGATAATCGTCAATAGATGTGAATGTGTTCTAGCGATATGAGGCGAGGAGATGCAGTATCGCCAGAACACATTCACATCTATTGAGTAGCTGTAAAGGTTAATGCGGCATCAGTAAGACAAAAAAGAGAGAGAGAGAGACATCATTACCCAGCTGATCTGCTGAGGCCATGTTACGCTGCTCATCTGGAGAGAGTGTCCACACACTGAAGCTGTTTTATGGGTGTGTTTTGCTCTGATGAGGTGGCACTCCAGGAATCAGCTGTGGGTGTTTACACACATTCAAACTGAGCACAAGATAAACAGGAAACTCAAACTGCAAAACCAGTTTGCTGTTACTGTACACTAATGTAACTTTATTCCAATGTAGGTAAACGTATATTTTTCTATAGATCAATTCAGTGTGTGTGTGTGTGTGTGTGTGTGTGTGTGTGTGTGTGTGTGTGTGTGTGTGTGTGTATGTAGGTTATTTAGTTCGTGTTTTGAATATACATAGTAATATATGCATGTATGTATGTATGTATGTATGTATGTATGTACATATCACACTGTATATATGCAAAACCTAAACTAAATAATTCAAATATGTACTTAGCCTACAATCTTATGTTATATATATACTGAATTGTATGTCACAGCCTATAATTAGATAATTACAGGTAATAGTGTATAATGGTGTATAATTAAAGCATCACTTTAATATTTTACTGAATATAAGCAGAACAAGAGTAATGGGACCGCCATGTGTTTACCGAAGGAGCGCAGTAATCACAGCCGCTCCTGTCTTCCTCTCTCCGGCTTGATGTGTGACCATCACCGGCTGTGTGCTGGAGCAGATACCAACAGCAAACAACCCCAGCGATGAGTCCAGCCTATAATGATGACATCCCGCTGGAAATGATCCAGGATCTAGATTTCCAGGGATCACAGGAGACGGTGAACATCACCCTCCACTCATGCCGAATATGTGGACCACGTCACCGCCTTCATGACGAAACAACTCTTAAAGGGACCGCGACCCTCAATTACAGACAGGCGGAGGCTGTTCTCAATACTGTGCATCTCTTGAGAAATTGCATAAAAATCATGTTGGTTTCAGGTGTGGGTTGTTATTAAGTGCATTTATTAGAATACACCATACAATTTAAAGACCTAATAATGCCAAAATTGAAGTTTTGTGGCTTTTAGTTTGTTTGTTTGTAATGTGAAGGGCCTGATACAACAACCAAACCGTTAAACTTAACCATCAGAGGGCACTACAGAACTTCATGATGTAGAAAAAGTTGTTTGAATTATTGCACTTTTTCTAGCATTTACAACAATTCAGATGTGTCTTTATGTGGCTGACTTAAGACTGTTCTAAGCAGGCTCTGTGCTGGCTTCAAATTCTGTGTCAAGGTGTATAAATGTGTTATGAAATTCATTGTGTATTAATTTGCATTAAATTGCATTAAAGGGCGTGTAAATGCCCTTTAATGTTTTATATATTCTGCTTCCCATTCAGGAAGGATGTGATCATGTTTAAAGTTATTAAAACACACCATAATTTAATTACACATGAATATTGGATCAGCCCCGTTAATTTGATACTTTTGATACAAACAAATTCCACAAGGTGCAATTTTAAGCACATTGCAATAAAATCATTAGATGTAGCCGGAAGCATTAAAAACACAGAACAGCTTTTAACAGAGACTGACAACAAATTTAGACCCTGAATAGCTCTTTTTATGGGTGCTGAATTTTACAGCCAAAAAACATGGATAAAAGTGCATTAGAAATAGTCTAAAAATAGCCTGAAAGTTTAAAGCCTTTTAAAATAAACAGAAGTCTTGTGCTTGTGAGTGAAGACTTACAAGAATATTTCTGCCTGAGATTTCTCAGCCACTGGGTCATGGTTTTCTGTTTCTTTATTAATACTTTAACAACTGCACATCATTTAAAGTTAAGGCACAGATCCAAGTCCTGCTGGAATACAATGTTTTAAGACGTGTACATTTGTTATTGATTTGGGATTGTTGATCACAGATGTGTCACAAACATGCACTCCATGGTGCATTCGCTTACTAACACACACACACTCTCACACACACGCACACACAAAAAACAATCAGAATCAGAAATGTGCATTCTGAAAAAACATTCGTATCTGTCATAATTTCATGTGAGACTCAAAGTTTGTTTGTGATATGTTTACAGGAACACATAAACAGATGTGTTTCTGGTGTGTGTGTGTTTGTGTGTGAGTGTGCATGCTACAGACATGTGCAATACTACAGTCACTGGGAAATTCTCATTTGTACTGACTTTGTAAATCTGAGCACAGAGGCTTCAGGTCTGGCCCTGATCCGGGGTCAGTCCGAGTCTGCTGTGTCTCAGTTGCTTTGGCATGACACTGGATCCCTGTGAACGCATTTAGAGCCAACATGGCACCCGCAGACAGCAGGTACGAATGCTACTGGCTGGGACAGGCGCTCTGACTCGAGCCAAAATGGAAGACTCCTTCAACACACTCCATACGTGGCAAGTGAAAGCTCTGGTTTGTCTGTTTGTTATCAATCCGTTCATTCTTTTGACAGCGTCCAAATTCATCCACCAACCTCAGCTTTGAGAAAGAATGAGAGAAATGACAGAAAAAGGGAGATCTGGGGAGTTTTTTACTCAATGGCTCCTGGTCGCGTCGCCACGTAAACGAAGAGGACGATGAGCAGGACAAGAACGACGAGGGTGGGCAGGACGACGGTGGTCACCTGCTCTCTCGCCTCCTGCATGGCTTGTTTTCTCTCCTTTTTATCCTTCCATGACTCCTTCTTGGGTTTGCCCTTCAACTGCCGCATGACTCTGAGTTACCGTGATCCCACAGGTAAAGCTGTAGCACAGCCCTTCCTGTAAAAAAACAACATTTTACATACTAAAGATCAACTTCTTTTTCTATAGAGAAACGTATGTAAGTGTTTGTCGTTGTATTTGTCGTTGAAAAATTACTTTTTCACTCATTTTAGATGCTGTTAGTGGTTAACGTTTCTTTAAACGTTTAACAAGGATAAACAAGCTTAGGCTGGTTTCAGCTGTTTTTTTAGCAGGGTTTTGATTTTTCAGTAAAAATTGTTGTTTACAATATTTTTAAATGGAGTACAGCGAGTCAGGCCACTGCTGTGCCAGCAGCAATTATATAACCATATACATGAACTATTTCTCCATCTGTGGCTTTACACCTGTAGTAACTTTTTCCACTCGTAGCCATGGCAACTGAGCAAAGGCCAGCACTAAGAAATCTCAATGAGAAATACTGCAGACCAGCAACACACACACACACACAATAAAGGCAGCACAGCAGTCTGGGACACAATTAACACACAGGCAAACAGGAACTGGGTGTTATATCCTGCAGTTTAAGATTGTATGACTTTGGAAACATGCTAAATTTGTTATATAAACCACCCTGAAACGTATAGACGTTTACAGACTTACCAGACCTTTATGTTTAGTGTAATTTGGGTCATTGTGTTATGTGGGACCCCTGAATGTGTACATTTCAGACGATTTCATCATAAATCAAACTGTTTACAATATCACCACATTATCACAATCAGCTGTGTTGTCATACGATACAATCTCACTGGGTTTGTTTGAGTTGTTCGGGTGTAAAATGTTAAACTGTTAAAAGTGCAAAAAAAAATCCCATATCTCACTTAGATCTATACCAAATATATATAATAATATATGTACACACCAAACATCAAAAACACAACCACCACAAAAACAATCTAAATTAGTATGTTAGTGCATTAATGTTAGTACATGTCATTTTATGAATATTTTAGCTCTGTATGGGTGTGACGTTTTTCATCGTGTTAAAACTACATGAAAATAAAAGTTTAAGTTATATTGTGTATTCAATTTGACGTCACACTTTCAACTCAAACCACTGATCAAAACAAAACAAACTTTTCTTCGATCTCACAGTCAGACTCGCAGGTCACAGTATGAAACATGCCAGAAATGAAGCGCATGACAACAGAAGCCGCAGTTTCTCTTCTGCATCAAAGTTGCAATGGATCAAAGTTGCACGTTGACGCGAGTTGTTTCAATGTATTCATTCGATCTCAGATCAAAGAACCTGTTGCATGCAAAACACTTCTAAACTATCCGCGTCCGCTTCGCAAGCGCGTCGCGCCGCTGCGTCTGCGCGTCCAGTGAAATCCGATAAATCTGGACTCGGTCTAGTGCGCTCGCTCGCACCCGCGACACTTTCACGCACTTTTCGCTTACCGCCGCAGTCCGTGTTCCGCCAAAGCCGCGCGCGCCGCCCGGAGCGACGTTTCGTATGGTCGCTTTTAATCTGCGGTCGCTGTCGCGGGTACCGAAGCTTCTGGGTCCGCGGCGAACGGGCGGCTCGACCGGGATTACGTGGCAGCGCTCTGGAGCCTCGCGCACGGGAGGAGGCCAAAGACTGCGAGGTGCGAGCACGCGCACGCGCGCTCTCTTACTCTCCGAGGGGAGAGTAAGAGAAACGAGGGGAGACAGAAACAGCTGGTGGGACAGTGACCCCTCACTGCAGACAGACAAAAACACAGATAAACACCTTTATGTAGAGGCAGCAAGTTTGCTCAATGAAAGTCTTATAATTATATACCAAAATTACATTATATACTAAAATATTAATGTTAACTTTTAACTTTTTTAATTAACTTTTTTGGAATAACATAATTGCACCATTTGTTTCCTTCATTATATGGTCACATTTATTTATTTATTTGGCATAAACACAAACGATACAACAGACGTTTAGTTATAAGTTATACTATGTACACAAGTGTTGAAAATGATCAACATGTCTATTACAGGGTTTAATTCATTTTCTGTTGCCTTTGTTTTTTTTTGCAAAATTAAAATACTTTATTGTAAAAAAGGAATGTGTCTTTAATTTAGGAGTAATTAGCATATATAATCATAACGTTTCTTTCCACTGTATTTAATAGACAACAAGGACAAAGATAATCTTTTGTCTATGTCTGCATTTTCCTTTTTCTTTTTACACACTTGCTTGGGATTTGCTTACAAATTTGCGTGAAATTGATTCTGCAGAACTTTATGATCTAGGTGATCTGGATTGTGTAATCAGGTGTTAGTGTGCGCGCACGTCTGGTGGATTTGTAACCACTGGCAACGCATGTCAGGTCTTTCTTGATCTTTCTAGTGCTCTTGTGTGGAGGCCCAGGGCTCCAATTCAGGATCAAAGGCATAAATGTTGAAAGCAGAGCAAAACCTTAAAGTCAGGCATAAACCACACAGAAGCAGGGTTTGAATCTAAACAATTTAAAAATCTCAAAGTTGTTTTGCCTTATCAGACATTTTTGTTAAGTTCTAGACAATACTGCACAGTTCTGTGACGTTACATCTGCGTTGTGTCTCAAATGACAAAAAAACTGACTATTCAGACTAAGAAACAACAAATTTGATATTTTGGTTCCAAACCTCATATGGACATAGGTTTAAAATCAAGTTTGTAAATTACATGACAGCACCTGATGAACTGATTTGTTTGACCAGAAGTTAAACAAAAGTCTTTAAACAAAAGTTAAACAAAAGTCTTCAAACCTCACATTTTTAGTTTTCAATGGAATTTGAATTAATAATGTGTATATTAACTGTTTATGTAATTTCAGTGGTTCTGTGCATATCTCATGCACTACAGACAAGCATCTTGCTTTCTCCATAAGATATCTCTGAGTTTCTGTTGCTCAGACTCATCACCTCCGATATAGAGCACAGATCTCTGTGGTCCTCAACCATGTTCTCTGTGATCTGAGGAACAGACAGAAGGAAGAGAAGCGATGGAATTAAATCAAAGACATGAACGAGAGTCAAAAGAAAGTTTCATCCTCTGGAGAGATCATGAGATTTCAACACAGGCTATGATCAGAGGAGGAGGCGTCGACCCAAATTATGACATGGTTTTGAGCATCAATTTTAGATTTTAGAACAAGAGGGATGATCCAAAGTCTCGTAAAACTTGAGCTGCTTAAAACATAAAACGTTTAAATTCTTTAATTTAATCTTTAATTAATGGAGTTTGTTAAAGCAGAATTAGAACAAAATGCAAACTGTAAGTAATATCTTGTAATTATGTTTAATGACATTAAAACTGTAACATATTATTATTGATTAATGATGTCATATGGTGGAGGAGTTTGTTTCCCTCCCGTGTCTCACTTCTGTCTCATGCTGAATCTATTTCAAACTCTTCCAGATGCTTCACACACACACACACACACACACACACACACACACACACACACACACACACACAGAGACAACAGCTCTATTCAGCTGAAAGTCTTAATTATTCATTTACATAATGGCATTTCTCCAGTTCTTTGTTGGTGTTCTGGTATTGATGCCCTGCAGGGCAAAACAGACAGGAAGACAAATGAACTCTCAACTGCTGATACTGCACAGAGGACGGGGGGAAAGTATACAGAACAAAAAACAGAGATAAAGACAGAGAGTAGAGGAGGAAGAATACATACAGTATGTGACATTGACCCACATGATGCCTTCAGCCGTTGTGGTTCCTCTACAAGTCACGGGTTGTGACAGTGTTGCATTGTTGGGTAATGGAGTGCAGCATAGTGCTCAGAAACACATTTGTAAACACATTTGTAGTCTAGAGGACTTTCTGCAGACATGCATACGAAGGCCACAAAACTACATGTCTGTCTGAGGGTTGCAATTATGGTACAATGTCCCAGAAACAGAGATTTAAGATGAGAAAGGACCTGTCCCAAATAGAAGTTTGTGAGACCTTTGAGTGTGTCACTTGTCATTTGATGATCCAGAAGGGTGCTCATGACTGACCTTTTTGCTGCTATACACCCTTGATATACTGATGCAGACTTCATTGAAGTCTACTACCCAACTGTGTATCCTACATTACTTCCAAAGTGTATGTGGATCGATGGCGGCAGCCTGTAGTCCCCCTGCTGGGTGGAGGCCGGCACTGCAGCTCAGACTAAAGTGACGCCACCTCAGAATGGAGCTACTGCAAACACTGAATCTTACACACACACACACACACACACACAATCAGTGAGTTATAGTAGAGATGGGTCAGCACGGTTGAGTTGGTTTATGAGCTTTTTGAGTTTTTAACTCATATTGTTGGAGGCAGGGCTTTGAAGGAGATGAGCTGAGACACAAATTCTCTGAGATGTTTTAGCCTTCCGACAGCTTCCCGTAAATCCGGATCAGAGCAGTTGCATCTCCTGATTTATCTTCTTTAATGACTGTCACTGGAGCCACTTTTCTAACAAATTCACCCACTTCAGCAGTAAATTTTAATACAATTACTGTCAGACTTTAAGTTGCCCCCATAAATCACTTTTTGTGAAGACAATGATAACTTTGCACAATTAAAGGTTATTGTTATAGACTATTTATTAGTTATTAATCTGCCTGTTACAATTATTTAATCTTATTTTCTATATATATCACTGTTACCATAGAGACCACAGCGTTCTAAACCCCCTCCCCCCTCTTAAAATAAACAAGTGGAACAGCCCACTTTTAAGGGGCGGGGCTTAACAGCTTCAAAGTTGTCTATCTGTAATTGTATCTCTTTGTGTTTTTAATGTTTCCCACAGTCAGCTGCAAATTATCCCCCTGATTGAATTCTAATGAACAAATAGATGGTTTGTTAATGTTATTTTTGCCTAGCACGGGTAATGCTGTTAAGATTGTTAAGATTTTGGTACCAAAATTTAACTTATTACATTAAATTAACATTGATGTGAATCATATTGGTCTGCCTGAACAATATTTAAAAATAAATTAAAACAAACAAGAAGGGATTTTATAAAGATGACTCATATTGAGAACAGGTAATTATTTATTGGAATATAAAATTGTACCAAAGTATATATTTCGGACAAAAAAACTAAACTAAATTAAGAGTGTGACTCTCATGAAAACTGTAAACACAGTTGGTCACGTCACCCCAAATGTAAAGAAATATATATAAATTGCATAAAGAAAAATGTGACTATTTTAGAACCATTAAGATCCACATCCATACTATAAAGTATATAAGCAGATTTAAAAGTACAGTAATTTTACATTATGGTAGAATTCATTTCACTGACATCTGGATGGGATGCAATACATTTTTTGCATTACAGTAATGAGCTGTAAACATGCTTAATTGTCATGATTGAAAATTGAAATATGACATTTCAGACTGATTATTTCAAACAAGACTGTCAGTTTTGGCAGCAGAGTTGTGTAAGAGGCAAAGAGAAAACACCACAAACTCTCATCAGATCACTCAATCATTTCTAGATGTGAATAAAGAAAACATTTTATCCTTGTCAAAACACCATTTGGCATTTTTACCTTATTATTTTTATTATTATCCATTTTTAAATTAATTACACTGTGGATCTTGTTTGTTAAAATTAAAACCGTTTCGCAAGAACAGCAGCTGAAAATACAGAGAAAAAACAAAAAGATGCTCATGATTCAAGTTTCATTTCATTTGCAGTGTGTTAGAAAAGGATTCTTCCGGCAGCAGCAACAGAGCTGGAAAAAACTCCAGCAGCCCTTTGTTTTGATAAGAACGTTTGACGTGGGGTTACGAGATCTTCTCGTAGAACAGGAGGTAGGCTTGAGCACTCTGAACTTTGACCTCTGTAACAGGGTGGACGCTGGTGTCACTTATGTGGAACCACGATCCTTTACTAGCATCAATATTGCCTGCTGGGAGAAGAGGATTGTATAAGAACATTAATCAAAATGTCTTTTAGAAATAGGTTTGCTGTTTACTACGTTAAACGTGCTTGAACAGCACGGATACTCACAAACGGAACCGGAGACGTTCTCTACAGAGCTGTGTGTGGAAGTTCGGGATTTAACGTAAGCTGTATAGTGCCCGGACCGCATGGTTCCACTGTGTTCCACTATACCATAAAGACTATATAGAACTTTTGTCTCACCCTCCTTCAATCCCTAAAACACAGACACAGATTACCAGTTTCTGAACTGATCTGAGACCAGTTATGCTACAAAATATATATGCAGTCCACATTTATTTTGCATATATTAGCATATAAAGCTTGATGACATATACTTGATGGGCAGTTTTCCTGGAACTGTACTAAAAATACAATTAAACCTAAACTGAGGAGAAATCTGGTAGATGTTAGAATATCATTTGCTCACCTTGCAGTTTAAGGAGCAGAACGGCGCAAGATCCAGGATTTGAGGGAACTGAACGTGACGGTTTACTTTACAAACACTGTATGAGACCTTGAGAGGACAAAAAAGCAAATCGGTTATAAAAGACCTAACAGTTGTTTATCTGTAAGGAGGTCCGGGAGAAGCAACGACAGGTGTCTCACCTGCTGGAATCTCTTCAGGTGAAGTGTGAGCACTGGAGGAGGAGAGGAGATCAGCATCTGCTTCAGAGCATCTCTGTAAACACCTTTCTTACCACCTGAACCAACAACAAGAAAAAAGCTGTGGTTCTTTGCATAATCGCAACCAAATCAATACTTGAACATTTCTCGGGTGTTCCACAGTGTTAAGGGAAGCCATGTACCTTCTGAGGCTTTAGGTCCAGATTGGCGTTTTGTACAGGTAACACACATCAGTCTGTTGTTCTCTGTGAGATGTTCCACCTCAGTGAACTGATAGAGGCAGGACTCCACTGAACACTCCTGTTTTTCTGGCGCCGCCCTGTTGGCCATTGTGTGAAATGCAAGCTCAGGGTCCTGATTAACTACAGTGTATTCTTTAGCATCTACCGTGACATCATCTCCATTCTCTATCTCACGCTGATGGTCTTCTGAAGTTGCGTTCAGCGACATGGTATTTAGTTCTTCTACCAACCCATCCTCTTCAGAACATAGTTGGACTGCATCACCCTCTTCATCAATTTCATTCCCTCCTTCCATTTTATCTTCTTCCATAGACTTTTCTTCAGGATTCTGGTCATCTGATAAGGCGGTGAAGCGGTTGTTCACAGAAGTAGCAGGTTCTTGTTCAGGTTCCTCATCATCTTCATCTTCTTGGGATGGTGCGAGTGGTGAGGCATTGGTATCAGGTGATTGGTTGACAGCATCTTGGGTTCTTTCACCTGTTTCCACATCAGCACCCCCCTCAGCTAAGTCCCCTGGATCTGTGCTGCTGGCTGCGTTTTGATTGGTCAGTGAATCTAGAGTGACTTTACTCCCCAGTTTCTGCTGTCGTCTCTGATTCTATGGACACAAAATACATGGTTTGATAAATAAACCTCTGGTTACCAGCATAATTCAGTGGGTGAAGCTTAGTTGTTTAAACAGATAGTTTTATTGAATTAACTACTTTTTGTCCTCACCTTGGCTTGTTTTTTGGCCTGCTTCTTGGCTTTCTTCTGCTGGTACTTGCTTCCTGCTCCTGTAGGCATGTCTTCATTCCCATTGGCCAGAGAAGTTGTGTCATCAACTTTCTCACTTACACTGCTGTGATAGTGCACCGGTTTCTTCTGATTCTTTTTTCTGTAGGCCTGAGGAAAAACGCTCAAATTAGTTTAAACCCCATAACATGCTTTTGATAACACAAATGTACCAAATCCTTAACAAAAAGATAGTTTAGTGAGAACACAATGTTTGAGCTTTAATATTTCCTAAGTAAAAATCCTCTTTCATGTGTCAGTCAGTCACAAAACAAGGCTCAAGATTACCTCATCAGCCACAGGAAGAGAAAGATCTAGAAACATCTCAGTCACCAGAGACACAGTTCTGCATTCCTTACACATGACTGTGCTGCTCAGCTCTCCACCAAACACTTGCTCCACAAAGTTCCTGGGTGCACCATTTTTCTCGTACTCTGTTAAAATTGATGCAGTGTTGTTTAATAAAACATTTATTAACAGCCATTCTAATACAGAGCTGTGGAAACCAGTTTTGTTTTTGAGTTTGCACTGTGATTGGCCAAACCTTGACGCAACTCTAATTTGCTGTCAAATCAAATCATTTGTTAATTATGACGAATCACTGTTGGATAAACAGGTACCTTTAATAACCTTCTTTGTCTGCTCAGCTTCCAAGCATTTGCCAGAGTTTTTCAAAGCATTCTGAATTCCAGAACTGACTCTCTGAAGAATGCAAAAAATAAAAAAATGTGTAAAAACATTTAAAGATATCGTTTAACTAAATTTATCCTGCTTAACTAATTATTAAGTCAAATGTGAGATCAAAAATGAAAAGACAAAAAAGATAATCGACACTTAATCTGGTCATAATGCAGATTGAGTGTGTCGATGGTGAATGTGAGGTCACTTCCTGTTGGAGGTTCATACAGTACTTTTACTTCTTCTGCTCTAATGCCGTCCAGAAGGTATCGCAGGAGCTCCTGACTGTCCTGCTGCTGGAAGCCTTTGAACCTTGAAGCTCTGTGAAGTCACACACATTAGAGACCACTTAACAAAACCACAGATAGCTTTCATAATAAACCACAGGCCAGTAATAAACCAAGAACATAGTATTTGACAAAAGCATTTTTTCTTATTACATGTAGATTAAAAAGAAAAATTATAACAACACTGAACACTGTTTTTTTAAAAGTGTCTGACAGATGAGCCCCAAAAAGGCTAAAAACCTTGAAGGCTATTTTTAGTTTAATATAAACTACATTTAGTTTTTATATATACACATATGTTTGTGTAAAGAACAGATTCAACTGTATCACATAATTTACAGAAAAGTTATTTTTATCTTTTAACTCAAGAGCCACTGTGACTGCATCACCAAAAACAATAAAGTACAGGTACTTACTTTTTACACACTTGAGCAAATAGTTCCTTAGGGGTCACGACACTTTTCTTAGTCTCCTGGATTTCATTGAGCAGCTGACACATGGCCAGCGTGAGCGAGCCGGGCCTCTCCAGCTGGATCTGAAGAGGCTCCTGAAATCAACACAACAGTTCTTGCAATCACACAGAGAAGGCCAGAGGACAATGTACTGAAGGTCTCGTGAAGGCATCAGTACCAGTTGAGAGGACAGATCAGGTGTGATGGTAAGACTGGTGGTCTCATCCGTGATCTGCTTCAGCAGCCGTCTCAAAACCAGCGTCTGCGACAAATTCTGACAGGCAGACAATCAGAACATCTCTGTAGACCTTTTTCACATAAATAATACGGTTCTGGTACGTTAGATTTATGTTTTTGAGTCTTTACCTGCACGACCGCGTTGAAGAAACACGTGTTACCCAAATTACTGAGACCCCTGACAGATACTGCCCCCGACACCCCCGTGGCTGCTTTTAGTTTTTTGGGGCTGTCATCACGTTTTGAGTTGCTTTTCCGGTTGTCCTTTTGCTCTCTGTCCTCGTCCAGCGCCTGCTCAGCAGAAATCTCTACTGCGGTCTCTTCCTTTTTACCTTCTGCAGAATAAGTGTGTTTTAACAAACTTGCGCCTTTAGTAAACCTTTAGTAAATATTGTACGAAAAATAACATGCAAACAGACACTACATATTTAACAAACATCCTTATTATTCAACACCAACACGGCTAAAAATACAAATATAAAGTATTTAAAAAGTTCAATAATAAAAGTGGCACCTACTTCGATTTGAGGTTTTCCTGCCGGGCTCTTCCAGAACTTGCTTTTTTATGTTTGTTATGAGCTGTGCCAGCTGCCCTGTGCTGGAATACTGGACCTCTTCATCACACGTGTAACACCTTTGTGAGGCATCAGATCAGAGGATGAGATGTCTGAATACACAAACCCTGACACTGGAGAAGTACGAGTGTGACACGTACCAGACACTCCAAACATCTAAACTGAGCACCAGGCTGTGAGGCTCCGATCGAGGGGTCTCGTAGTGTTTGATGGCATGCTGATTATCAGAAGATCTCCCACAACCCTGACAAAGACCCCCACATGTTGTTTATGCAGGGCTGGACAATAGCGATGCACTAGCTTAACTTAAGAAAATATTAAGAAATAAATACTGTCTATACAGCATGATACAGGATCTTGTGTACGTGACGTAATCACACGTCAAACTGACATCGAGCCCGACAGCTCAAAATATAAACCATTAATATACCTTGTGAACACTAAAGTTTTATGTTCTTGCCCGATAACTTTTTTCTATTAATTCTTACCCAGAAAGTTACGTATTGCAACTGTGAAAAATTTAATGTAAAAATGTATTATTTTGGTAAATGTGGCGCTTACTCTGTGGCCGCATTTCAGGCACATCCACACGGCTGGAGCTTCGCCGTTAATGTCGCTCGAGGTGTCCGCGTCAGCTGGTTTGGTCACCTCACAGTCCTGACACAGCTGCCAGTCTTCATTTAAATCCACTCTTTTCAGTAAATTGCGCTCTATTCCTTTACGAATGTGACTGCAGGAAACACCTTATAAAGCAACAGAGGAAATCATTTGTATAATAATAATAATAATTATTATAAAACACTGCAAATACTGTAAATAGTCAGTCATGCATGTACCTGATGTATCGGTGTTGCCGTCGAAAGCAGGACTTCTGTCTTTCGCTTTCTTTTTACCCATCGTGATCTGTTAAGATGAACACCTAGAGAATAATGTTACATACATTAACTGTACATTCAAATGCAATAACAACTCAAAATATTTATATACTAACAAGTGAATGTCATTAAAACGAAGGAGATCGTTTATGAGTTGTATATATATGTTCTATAAATGTTTTGAGAAGAACGATACAAGTAACATCAAGTTAACGACAAAGAGATTGTGACAAGAACAATATTAGAAGATATATAACAGTATTTAACTATATTAGAAGTTCATCGTGTAATAACATCATAAGATCTCAAGTCACAAATAAAATTAAAAAACAATGAACTTACGAAACATTAAAAATTATGTGAAGTTAATTATGCCCATTTGAGGATCCGTGATCAAATAATTTGTGCTGAAATGTGTACAGCATGTTCTCCATATGAAGTACTTCCGGGTTAGGCTCCGAAACCCTGTTCATTTCAAAATAAGAGTCTTGCAGGTCTTGACATTCAGTTAACAATATAAGGTTCTTCCTAGCTACGGTTTATCCTACGAATAAATCCAGACAATAATGTCAACTGCTCTTTTTGTAAGTCCTCGACTGAACTTATTTTAAAAAATATTTTAATTATTATAAATTTTTCCTTGAGAAAATAAGTTAATGAGATATAAAATATTAGATTTTGTGTTTGTTAATGTTCGCACAATAATACGACGTGTTAAAAACTTAAAAACGTTATCCTTATGTATTAAAAGCATTTTATTTGAAAAAAAAAAAAACACATTTATTTAACATTGTCTACCATAACCACCTCGTCGCTAGGTGGCGAAGTAGACCGCAAACTGTTGTGACGTACGGTTGTGGGCGTGGCGTACGGTTGTGGGCGTTGTTTATAGTGGGCATTTCCTGTAGTTCTGCTTAAAAAAGAAAGTGAATATCATTTATACTTTTGCAGGTTCTGCACATGACTCTGTAAAACATTAAAAGTCTCATGCAGTGTTTCAAAACACTTCTAAACACTGTTTAGTTAAACAGTCTTTTGTTAAAGTGTGTTATTGTTCTCTGCAGGTTGTGTGTTTATAATATCAGAGAAGAAGGTTGTGCTGCTCTGGTTTCAGCTCTGAGATCAAACCCTTCACTCCTGACAGAACTGAATCTGTCTCGAAATAAACTAGGAGATTCAGGAGTGAAACTGCTTTCTGATCTAAAAGATAATCCACATTATAAACTAAAGACACTACAGTGAGTAATAATCAAATTCGTTCCCTTTATATTCCATCTATCCACTTGGATCAAGTTAATATGTTAACTGAGAACAATAAAAATAAACTTTAGTTAGTCTCTGAGTTTCTCCATTCTAAAACTGTATTTCATTTGTCTCATACGTAACTGATATCCAATATGATTGAAGCAGACACACTCTGTCCCCTCACAACAGCCCCCTCATACACCCCAGACTAACTAGCAAAACACACCCTGTAATTTAGAACAAAAACAGACATATTGGACAGACATGACCTAGTTCTCCTCTGCTCTGTTGATAACATGAAAAAAATGTCTGTTATTAGACAGTCAGTGGATTTGTGTAACATTTTCATCTGACAGTGTGACAGTTACAGTGAAGTACATAAACATCTGTGGCAATTAATGGATGAATTCAAAATGATAGAACTAAATCCTTTTTATTTTTAGGTTTCTAGATTTTTTCGTCTTGTCTCAGTGTTTGACTTGTTGTGTGTCATTATTTTCTGAGATAGATCTTGTGAACAGATGTGATAACAGTCTGTGTGTTTTAACAGCTTTTAGATGTCTGCCTGATCTTCTGATGATGGAGAAAAGAAAGAACAGAAATATTAGTCAACACAATGTCCCAGTTGAAACAACAGTAAAAGTGACTTTTATTCTGAAATATTCTTTTACTTGTGTATCATCTGTTGTTTAGGACAGTTTCCTCAAACGCCCCCTATGAGTTGATAAGGGAACTGCATGGGGTTTGTAAAGTTGTTTTTACAAGGCACATGTAATATATTTTGTATGTTTAATGTAATATACTTCTTATAATACAAAATAGAAACTCAAAGTTGTAACTCTGTTGCCGTCTGGTGGTTTTCCTTTTGGAATGATGCATTCGAATGGATTCCATAAAGAATACATACGAGGACTGTCAAGTTTGGTTTATTAATCCAAATCAATGAACTAGTTCTCTTTTGGTTGAATTTGGTTTTGTAATGTAAGCAATTAATATGCACTTTTGTTGTTGTATGTTTTTTATGGTTATATATTGTATCCGCAGGTCTGGTTGTATATGATTTATCTGTCTTTCTGTTAAAGTTATTATGAAAAAATATCCTTCTGGAGTTCTCTGAAGGATTTAATGCATTAATAGAAATATCTTGGTTTTAACTACAGTAATACATTTATATAGAATTTAAGTTATACTTACTCTCACACAAGAAACACACACACATAAAAGCGTGTATTATTCCACCCAACACATGCACTATACAGAGCAGAAAGCTGATTCAGAGATAAACAGCTGTGATTCAGAGCGAGGTCATAGTTCTGTAAATCCCTGTGCTGCTGTACGCCAGATTAAAAACTCCGTTTTGATTAGAAACGCAGGGTTTGAGGATTACAGTCCAGCGAAGAAAAATGAAAGCAGTTTTAAGCCCAATCCCTCAGTTCATCAAAACACACAAACCTCTGACTGTCATCACAAATACAGATTGATGCAAATGCTCCTTTGAAGCTTCTTTATTGTCCAACTTCACTGTCAATATAGAAGAATTTCTATGCAAACGTCATTTTCATATACAGGAGCCCAATATATAATGTTCTTTTATGCAATGGCAAATTTATTATAGAGGTCCATAGATGTATATGTATGTAATTAGTGTGTGTGTGTGTGTGTGTGTGTGTGAAATGAATAGATACAGTATAAGATACATTTTGACAGTAACTTTGAAGTAATTAATGTCCAGGTGATTTTTAGTGAATATATGAAGTTATTTCCGCTTAAGTTCACACAGTTGTTTCAGCAATGTGTTTTTTCTTCTACACTTGACAGCTAGAACGTGTCTAAGAACGCATCTGTTAAACAATATGTCTGTAGTTTTTCATTTAAAATCTTTTTGTGAAATGTTGGGTTTGAGAAATATGGAATCTTTCTCAAGTGTCACTTGATGTTATTTAATGCAGTGATATTTCAAATATTGTAACTTTAGTGTTACCTTTTAAAAATACCTTTTGGGGCAATTGTATCTAATATACTGATATATTTATGATCTGCAGATTTCTGATATTGTAAAATCTCCAGTACTAGTTAAATGCTAGTCCAAAAACAACTGGTCAAACTGTGCCTGGTTACAAGTGTACTGCACGTGTAAAATAAGTACATTATAAATCTGTATTAGGAAGGTATTTATTTTTTACTGTTTCATGGTTATTCAAAAAGTAGGGTTCAGAAACACAGCTTTAAGACAAATGTTACCAACAGTCTTTGAAAACAAAGTTAAATAAAAAAGTTTCAAACAGAAAGACTGAGATAATCAAGACAAGC
>JAZGTK010009531.1:0-17191 GCA_036877625.1 Ambastaia sidthimunki | reverse complement strand
AAATTTTTTAGATGCTGTATCAACATTATTGCTTTATTTTTTTTATTTGGAATTTTTAGGTAACTTTTTAACATATATACTATTTATATACTATATGACATTAAAAATGTTCTACAAACATTACTGCAAGAATGTTTTTTGATAACTTTGAGAGAACATTTAGAAAACATTAGACAGTGTTTTGAGAATGTTCCCTGTTAGCCGAGTTGTCTCATCATGTCTATATTCTTCTCTGAAGGTATTTTTTTTTTTGTATTACAACAAAAAGTATGTAAATAAGTGAGGAGAAACCATAGTGCCCCAATACCCCCTGTGTGTGGAACTCCTTTCTTATACACCACAGATTTAGGATCTACTGTTGCTTGTTCAAAAGATTTACGTAACATTTACATAGAATTTACTGATGTGGTGGCAGGTCGTGAGAGTGTTTACTTGTGTCTGCCATAATGTGCTATGAGGAAATCAATAACTTTGTCTTATTATCAATTCCAAGGTTGCTGTGGCGGAGTGATACAAACTGAAGCATCCCAGTGCTGTCTTATATCAGCACTCTTGGAACACCTCCCATCCAATCAGATTTGAGAACCTGAACTAACTGCTGTATAATACTTAACAGTTGAATGTGCTTTCATTCGTAACGAGAGCAGCCAAACTAAAACCCCCTCACTTCTCTCCACACATCCAGAAATCAACAAACCCTGTATAATCATCTCAGCATTGCAACGCAAGAATAAAATCTGCTGTTTACCATTTAAAGTAGCACAGATGTGCCAGAGAACAAGCTTAACATGACATCTCAATTATTATTTTGCATCAACAGCAGCATGTGCCAGCAGTTCATGCAAGCGTGCCCAAATGAGAGCATTGATGAGATTGTTGTTCTGTACGTTGGGTTAAGCTGTGGGCCGCATGTATTGAACGAGCCGGAACCTCTCTTAATCACACCCAGCCAATGCTCCGCACTGTCTACAAGATTGAGTCAGCCGTGAAATTAAATTGGTTTATTCAAAACAAAACATTTGATCAAATGAGCAGTGGAGACCTCATCACTCACAGAAGGCTTAGATACTGTTGATTCACTTTTATTGTTTGTTGTTTTACAAAACGCATGACTGAGGGGTTTAGAATCTCTGGGTAAATGTTCTCAGTCACGGGTATTACTCAAGAGTATGGGTAGATTGCTAAAATAAGAGTTTCTTAACATTTTAAGGAGAAGTTGCCAAATCTCATTCATTCTTAATTGGTAATACTGCTTCTAAATTACAACCAAACTCATTGTTAAACTCAATAGGTGTGGATTTTTAAGCAGGACCAAAATATTATCATTTTGCTTAGGCACAAAAATTTTAGTCTGTGAATTTAGTTCAGATTACCTGCACACATGTATATTCTGATTGATTTGATGTGGGGTATTTTTGTGAATAACCTTTCGCACAGGACAGCCAGTCTCATTCAGGCTAAGCTAAGTGTTGTTTATTTCTGCTGTTAGCAGTAAAATGTCAGCACATTGCCATCTCACAGCAGTCACTCCAGCTACTGACCTCAATTTATGAGATGCAGAGTGGATGCATGATGTTAGAAATTAACTGAGAATATGTTTAAAATTCAAATGTTGACATTTATTATACATGTCTAAGCCTATATATTTTCAAATATATTTTTTGTTTACATTAAACAGCTAGTATTTATAGTAGTTTACAGTATAACCAGTATAGTTTGAGTATCACAGCTGCTATGTCACAGAAGTTATTTCCATGAGAAATTGATAACTGTGGCAGCTCATCAGTATATTAGTGACAGAAAGCTGCTGTAGTGGAACTGTGTGACCATCAGGGGGAGCAAACGCCCAAACCCCTCTACCACCAGCCAAACTCTCCTCCAACAAATGAATACATGCAGAAATTAATCTATCTATGTAGATCCTACAAATGCAAAGTAAGAGGTTAAAATGTTGATGCCCAAAAAGCAAATACAGCCAAATGATTTTAAAAACAAAACAATAGGTGTGTGTAAAATAATTTTAATATTACATATACTGTAGTAATAGTGTAGTGTTAATATTACAATTTTATAATATAATATCAAATCTGTTTGGTTTTTGCATTCTTCAGTTATAACATCATATCATAGCAAAACATGTTTCATCTGTCCATCAGGTTTTGATGTTATTACTGTTCTCTCCCACTCAGCTTGTTTATAAGAGACATTCACCAACATGTTTATTACACTAATTGCATTTGTGTTTGTTTGTTTTTTTCAGATTTGCTGTAGCGGGAGTACTGCACTGTGTCAATACTAATCAGAAAGATAAAACAAGAGGAAATATTTCTCATTTAGTTTTAAAATGCTACACACAGTTTTGAGGTTGTCATAAATAATTTGTACTTAAAGGAATAAGAGGGTAATGTTGTGAATATTCTTTTGATTTAATTTTTTTTTCTTTTGAATAATTTAAGGATTTAAAGATTTTAAAGACTTCTTAGTTACCAACTTTCTTGCTTTGATTTTTTAAACTAATTACAGCTTTTTAATCAGAAACCACATCAAAGACAGAGTTTAAATTTATAAACCCAAAAATAAGTGCTTTAAAAAGATATCATATTTATCAACCATATTTTTCTTGAGGGTAACACTATCAAACAAGGTTTAATGTCTTCCAAAAATTCTTAATCCATTGTTAAATATTTTATCTTTTTTAACTTCTAAACACATGCATTTATTCATGTCATATGATGGTATTCTGCACACACACAGTTCTGAAGTGAGGCAACAGACAGCCAACAGGATTTCTAGTTTTCAGAATATACCAGAATATTGAGAACATTTTAACAATATTACCAGTCAAAATGAAGATATACCTACTGACTCTCTTTAAAGCTGCAATCTGTAACTTTTTTTTTGTTTAAAAATAAACAAAAACCAGTTACTGAGCAAGTACATAACAGATAAGCGTTTATAATAAGTAAGTTTATAATAATGATTTATAATTTCAGCTTCTGGGTGGGATTTCGCAGGAAATGTCCGTTTGACATCAACATACATAAGTAAGAGTACGTAAAGGAACCTGCAATTTTATGTTTTAAACAGAGATGACGACATTTACAGATTGCAACTTTAAAATAACACAGAGAGAAGTATAAGAATTACAGAGTGAAAAAAGGTACATCTATTACGTACCTATTATGTACATTTATTATACATCAAAATTTGACATTTTTTCATTTTAAACTCCAGAATGACTGTTGAGCTGTATTTTCACAAAAGCCGCTATTTAGTGTATTGAAGTATCATTAGAGAAACAGTCGCCTGTCTTTGCCGGTGTAGTGCAGCATTATGTTTAAGTTTACTAGCCTTGAATAGATTACTGCTGACTGCTACATGGTTCATTAAGTTTCAGTGTCAGAGTGACCGGTTAACAAAACCTGGAAATTTCAGTGGGGGTAACGGGGGTCCCTCTCAGTTATAATGGTTGCTATGTCGCTGCCTAGACTATTTCTCTCTTTTTCTCTCTCTCTCTCTATATATAAAGTAGTATTATTGAATTGCATTCTGAGTTCTATTATAAAAAATACATTGTGTGGAACACAAAATGTTTACAAAATTAATTACAAACAATGGCTTAAAAGCACAAAATGTTACAGCTTTTCCTGTATGCTGCTTTGACTTGTCAATGTAGTCACTTAAGGCTTGGGCGCACTCTTATTTTGTTATCAGCTAATCATCATGTTCCCGTGTCTTCAGAATAATAGTTCAGCTGATTGGTTCATAAATAACAGAACTGAGTTCCCATTAGCAATGAATTTAAATTGTACTTGCATACAGTACTTGCATTGAGTGCCTTGGTTACCATGACAACACAAAAGTGCAGTTTAAGTATGTTCAACTGTGTCCTGGCCTAGGCAGGTATCCAAGTCTGGCCTAAATATCAAATCTGGAAAAAAAACATAGAGCTATTTGAAAGTTCCTTATTGTGTCCTTTTATAAAATTCTCAGCCTTTATATATTTTGTACAGCTTTGAGGGAGAACGACAGTTTTGAACAAGTTTTGAACATTTTACATTCATCCACAGACATCAAGGAACTCCCATTCTCTGATGGCCCCAGAATATCAAAAAAGAATAAGGCCTCTCTTTCTATCTGTCATTTCATATGAGGCCCATTTCTTTCCAGGCCATGTCACACCATTATTCCACTGATAATGTGAAACATTTTCTCTCTGCTAAGCAAAGCAAATAGCAGAGCAAGTCTGAACGCAGTACTCTAAATGTTGTGTTCTGTCACTCCAACAGCACAATATCTAATCTTTATTGAGTTTTATTTTCAACTGCCAAAATGGAGACAACCAAAAAACAGCAGCGAGACTGAATTGCCTTTTTTACATGGAAAAAGACGAAAATATGTGAAAGGAACAAAATTGACTAGAAGTAGCAAAAACAGCTAGTGTTGTGTATGGATAGCAGTCATTTGAACCCTGATTGGTTCTGTACTTTTGCCTATGAATACAAAATGCGACCAATTCTGCGGCAGTGGTAGTCCTGTATCCCATTTTCAGTCATTATTTTGGAATAATATGCATGTTAGCTTTTCCCCTTGCTGGCCCTGATGTTGCAGATAAATCTTTCCCCATCGTATAAAATCATTTACCAACATAATTTGAACCCATGAATTATTCAGTAGTCATTTATAAGGAGTGCATCACCGTTCAGAGATACAGAAGTCAAGCAAAGGAACAACCTCTGTGTGCACAATGTGGGAAAGACCATTTGCTGTTAAAAAAGGGGAAAAAGCCAGAAGTGAAAACTTAAATCTTCATGGGTAAAAGGTGTCGGGTGGGTGTGTTATAAGTCAATAACACTTATTATTTCTGTAGCTAAATGCCATGAATAATGCAGTCTGCCCATGTTATATTTAAATCTTTTCTGGCAGCTATTAACTAGCGGTTTGAAATAAGGAATAAGGTGCCGTTTTCTCGCTCCCACACTCAGAGTAGACATTCCGAAACAGCTTACTTGGAAATGCTGTGTTCTGACAGTTCACATGTCATTACACATATTTCACCTCAGACATTCAAACTGACATTGGAAACACTTCATATGGAAACAGTCACCACCTCTGACTGTCCAAACTGTTTGACACAGTTCCTCAATTACCACCCTGTCCACAGAGCTGTTGATACAGACATGGTTAGGAACACAAGAACCCACTGGTTTTAGTAAACACACAATATACATTCATAGAACATTTTTTGATCAGTGGCTGGATATTCAGTAACAGACAGCTTTTTTTTTTGTTTATTTGCTTAGTGTGGCATAACAGAGCCTAAACACATAATACTGCATCTTTAAATAATAAATAGCTACATTTATTATCAATAAAAATTAAAGTAAACAATTATGCCATACTTCTAATATACTTCATTAGCCCAAAGGAAGGCTAGTTGCCAAACAACATACCCAACATTAATATGCAAGATGTGGTCACGTTTATATTTTTTAGCGTTTTACAACAGCTTGTTGGAATGTTCTTCCACAGAAAAAATAAGAACTATAAAAATATATAAGAATAAGAACTCAGAATAAGAACTATTAATTTTATATTAGTTATAGTAATAGTAATAATAGTTATGTGAAAGGTCAGGAACAATCTGATTGTCCACCTACCACACAAAACATTTTCTGTACTACCTTAGATTGATTGCGTTTGAAGGTTCTGACCTGGTTTACAATGTTTTGACCATCAGGATTTAAAGGCTAACCAGTGCTTTGATCATGTAGAGGTGACTTAAATGCCCACAGGTATAACTGTCAGTGCATCAGTCTGGTAAAGTGGTCACACCTAACTTTCACCTTTCTCTCTCTCTTGCTCTCTCTCTATCACTCTCATTCTTTTTAGCCCCTCTCTATTTCACTTTCTCTGGCCTTCCCCAGGCATCCCATTACCTCAGAATAAAACCATGAGGTGTCATCAGGGACAGCTCAAATCTGTTTTAAAGCAGTAACCTGTGCAAGTAGAGGGGTGTGAGAGTAATGTTAGCCTCAGGCTTCTCTCTCTCTCTCTCTCTCTCTTTCTCTCTTTCTCTCTGCTGGCACCACCTCCCATGCCCAACACTTATCCTTTCTCCAGAATGAAATCCTCTGCTGAAAACAAAATATCCATAGAAAAAAAAAAATCTTAAAAAGTATAGTTTTAAGGAATGAACAGACTAACTGAACAGACCAGCTTGGACCAGCATTATGCTGTTTAGATGTACTAGTTGGTGGACCACCACAGCCACGTTGTTGACCAGCAACAAATGCACACCAGCTTGCCAGAATCAGATGCTCTTTTCAAAAAGGATGTCACAATAATATTTACAAACATTACTGGTACATTGTACAAACATTATATTGGACACTATAGTCAGAATGTCACTAGAATCATTACGACTGAATTATTTAGTCAGTTGAATGTGAGTTGAGTGTAAAAATTGGATCAATTCAATTCAACAGGTTAATTGAAAATATTAGGCTAAAAACTGAGATTTGTTCACAAATTGGTCTGCTCCACATCTGTTCAACTCATTGATTCAATATGATTTAAATTGAAATTTCAGTCTGTTATTGTATGACATTGTACGATGAAAGACTTTAAAACTGTTGTATACCGTGTAAAGTCATATAGACTCCTTTTATGGAGCTTGACAGAGGTGGTGACAATAAACTATCATTTTACAGAAAACAGGATTGTAATGTTTTCTTTTGTATTTCACAGAAAAAAATAACAGCAGCCTTGGCACAATATGAGGGTGAGTAAACAGTGACATAAGTTTCATTGCTTGTTGAACTGTTTCATCTTCACCTTCTCTTCAACGTTTTTCTCCTCAGTGTTCACAGCATGTTCCATCTCCTAAAGCACTTATTGAGTGATATATAGCTGTTAATCATTAGCACTTTGTGTTTCAAAGTATTCATCAAACGTGATATTTTAATGAGGCCAGGATCATATAGTAAGAGACACTCCAATATCTCTGGCTCTTTCAAGAGATTGTTGATTGTCAGGGTAATTACAGCTGTGCTGATTCATAGTTCACAGATGATTTCTTCTTGGCACCATCCTTCCATGACTTGGGCTCTTGACAACATTTTAATACAAAGCCCAATCAAGACATAAACAGAAGCTCAGAGCTATCAAATCAAAAAGCTTTCATAAGCCTTTATGCGGCTCCTGGTGCTGCCATCCGCAATCCAATAGTGTTATCATAACAAAGATGAAGGCAAAATCAAATTATAAAATAGGCTTTCAGATATAGTAATAAAAGATAAATGATTTGCACTGACAAGAGTCCCTAGCATAGAGACGACCTAGCAGACAGGTAGAGTAAGTTTTAAAACATCATCTTTGATGGCCAGGCTTTACAAACATGCAGGTGGGAAACTGAGTGGAAAACTGTAAAACCTATATTGCTTAAGCTTCTTTAAAAATTCTGTTATCGTGTCACTCCTTAATTGAAAATTTTACAATTTCTGTTAAATGTCCTGTGTAAACTGCAAATCCTTATAAATTGCTTGTGATGCTTTTTAGTGTCACTAATTACAGACAGGTAATTAAAGATGAAATATCAAAAACTTTGTTAACCCTTCTTAAATAAAAATAATCAATAGATTAAACCAGCCAAAGATGGTTAGTTAGGTCTACTGATCTCACCAGGCTGCATTTTAACAGGTCTGCCAGGTGGTCTTCTGAAACACGCTCCTGTCTAATTCAAGCTGATTTTTTTTTTCACAGAAATGTAAATTCTATGAATGTATCTGTGAATGTCTTTATTTACAGTTGCAGATCACATCTGACAAACAGACTCAGTGACATTTGTTTGACAAAAATTATTTTACTTTTTATTTTTTGTTTAATTTTTATTAGTTACAGAGGTCTGGCTTGGTCGGACACAGCAAAAATTGCCCCTCTTTTGCACATGAACACATACCCTGTACTCTCTGTAGTAAGGCCGAAGCAGTGTCCTTGAACAAGTGGCTCACACAACACAGTAACATCTACTGGGAAATAATTATCATAGTTTGAGCAGCGCCTCTATCTGCCCATCTCTTGTCCTTTATACCTGTTGTTCACTCTGAGTGCTTCCTGAGTGCTTCACTGATACTTTTCATTTTCTTCTTAATTCTAGCTTTGGTAAAGATGGCTAATTGCGGTTCTGTTGCCGGCATGACATCATCTTGATGAGGGTAGATCCACTGGGATGCCTGTTATACTTGAAAGCACTTCTAAAGTAGTTGGCACTTGGTTTTTACAGGGCATAAGTCTACCTGGAGGCTAGTAGAAGAATTTCTTGGAATGACTAAGAAGTCTGTGTGAAATCTAGGCTTGCTCTTGGATTCATTTATGGATGGTCTGATGCATGCAGTACTCAGAAATAAATACAGTTGGTTAATCTAACTGGCTGTTTTTTTGTGTGATTTCTTGGGGCTGGGATGCACAGGTAGTAAAGTGTGTTTATACAGTAGCACGTTGCTACAATGAGTCCTTCAGAGAAAAAGCTATCTGGTTAAGGATTCTCTTTCAAAGAAACATACTTCTTAATGTTGAATTCACTTTAGGTTACTTTGGATTAAAGCATCTAAAACATGCCTAAATTCTTATTAAAAAGTTCACTATACCAAAAATGTATTTTGTGACATTAAAACATCGTTTGACGGAATTACAAAAATTAAATGTGATATCCTTGAGCAAGCCTATATATTCTGTATGTCAGGTTTCATTATTAGGAAAATAATACTCATAAAATGTTTACATTGAATGCACTGGCTAACTAAAAATGTGTAAACACTTTTGGGGGCAGTTGTGGCCTACTGGTTAGTGAGTCAGGCTTGTAATCAGCAGGTTGCTGGTTCGATTCCAGTGCCGGCAGGTAGCAACTGAAGTGCCCTTGAGCAAGGCACCTAACCCCCGATTGCTCCCCGGGCACTGCAGGGATAGCTGCCCACTGCTCTGGGTGTGTGTGCGTTTACAACTTGCTCACCAGGGATGGGTTAAATGCAGAGGTCACATTTCGGTTATGGGTAACCATAACTGACAAAAACATGTCACTTTCATTTGGTGGCAAAGTTTACATACCAAAGTCAAAGATTGTGACTTTGTATCATTAAGCAATTAAATGTGATATCACTAAGGAAGCTGTGGTTGGTTGCTTTATTTGTCTCCTTTCCAAACATGCAATTTTGACCAGAAAAAAATCCTGTAGCTGTGAGTACTGCTGAAACCAGCAGCAAAATTCTGTTACACATGTAAGATAAAGACCATCAAGTAAAGCGTGAGGGTAAAAATATGTTATATTTGTTGAGTCTTGAGTGTGTTATAGCTGCATTTACATTGACATTGGTTGTTGAGACATGAGAGGTGCACAGGAAGTGAATTTCACAACTGTAAATGTCAATACATTTATGCTATCACAATAAATTATTATATATTGACAGACCTAATTAGGAAAAGCAAGAATTAAACCAATTCTGCACAGTTTTGTGATCCATCTTTTATTAAGTAGTCTGTATTTGTGTTTATCAATCTAGGGAGTTCACCCTCATCACTGTGGCCTTTAGCTTTCTCACCTGTTGTAACAGTTCTCTTTAAAATTAAGGACCGAACTAGGCATGAAGGAGACCTGTGATAGGAAGAGAGAGAGAACACACTTGACAAACTTGAGAGAGAGACAGTGATTATAGAGTGATTAAAACAGTGATTATGATAAAGCACCCCAAAGTTCTCCTAAAATGGGAAAATTAATTCCGGGCAATAGAGGCGGTTATAATTTCTGATGAAAAGCTGGTCTCTGCAGGCCTGCTGGTGTATACTGACGTGCCTCAGGCAAAATGGGCTGGACTTTGGAAGGTCGATAGCGATTCAGAGCGTACCAGCGGGTGGAAACTTCAATGCCAGCATCATACAAGGCTAAGTGGGCAAAACAGCTCTTTAATCCCATGCCCTCTGTTAAAGTGGTCCCATCAAAGACTCCTGTTTGCCTCAGCATGCCATTTACACTCGTCTATATTTGTCGCACTTGTAGCGAGTCTCATTATTGGGTCATCGCCCACTTGTGCAGGGACTCCCTGACAAAGCTCTCTGTATTAACACAATAATACCCACAGCTCTGGTCCCTCATGATGCCAGCCTATTAATCCTAATATAATTAGAAAGTGGCGAGAAACAAGGGGTCAGGTATTTATATCAAAATCTCAGTTTCCCTTCTGGTTCCCCAAGTGCAGGCCGAGTGCACTCCTCTGAATCCTTCATATAAAACACACACTCATATTTGGCTTGTGTTCAAGGACTCGTCCTCAGTCCCTATAGTGACACAAGCAGGTAGGACAGAAATGAGTTGGTTCTGGGAACAGTTGTGCGCAACTCACGGTTTTCCCTGCATTGAGAATTTTTGGGTGGCTATCTAAGAAGAATTCTGACTGCAATATTTGCACATGCTATTTTTTTGTAAAGTGTAGGGAAATTTTTTTTTCTTGATAATTATCTCTAGAATAAATTGTATTCTTAATCTTTTATGTTTTAAGAGGTAGATTTTAAGACGTCAGTTCAAATACAGTCCTGTTAATGTTGCCTGTGTCGATTTTGATGGTGAAGCCATTGAGAGCCATTAAGTTTCTTAAACATTGTACGAAAACAGATGATTTTATTCCCTTGCTATCATCAATACAGGGTCAGATGTTGTCATCTTTCATGTAATTTAATGGTATAAATGATATATAGAAGATTCTGGGTGGGAGAACTCACTCACTTATTGAATCTGTAGAAAGTAAACTCTACACCTGTGAGTTATTGGTCTGAATCAGTGTAATGACACATCAGTCACCAATAAGTAAATTAGTCAGAGTGAACTGCAGAACTTTAGACATTTAATAAGAATGTCTAGTAAGACTTAGCCTAAATAATCAACACTTTTAATGGTTGGTTTATAATTACAGGACAATTAGGATGTTAATTACCCACAAAATCATTCAGTTCTGATTGGAGAGTGGTGATAACATTTAAAACAAAGCAATAACGAAATGGAAGCTGATAATTTAATTTAACTGAATACATAAACTAAAATAATTAGATAAACAGGGTACAGAAAATAATAGCCTACTTTTTCAATATTTATATGCAGGATGCGACTTCTGTAATTTGTTTTACAAGTGATATAGCTGTATGTACTTCATTTTATAATCTATTAGTGATATGCCTACATTACTGTATTAGAGAAATTTATTTAAAACACAAATGTATTATTTGAGGTTACAGTTCACATTGGTAAGAAGTGTGTGTGTGTGTATGTGTGTGTGTGACCATGTACATCAGCTACCACTAAAAAAAAATTTAGCCAAGAAAAAACCCTGTTATTTCCCCCTCATGTTTCTCAGAAAAAAATATGTTTATTTATGGACACACATTTAGGTAAAAGCAGTCAAGTGTCATGTCGCACAAGTTAATGTTAAATGACGATATGAAATATTTACAGTGTGGAGCCAGATGCACGAATGCATGAATAGTGAAATAAATTAACAAGCAAACGATGCATGGCATGAATTTATATGCTGATTGAGTCGACAGGTGGAATTACCCAAACCCCATACTTGTACAGTCAGCATATCATTTATATCCCAGTATCCCATCTGCACTCTTTGGAAATACACATCTCAGTTTAAAATGCACCTTTTTATAGGTTGTGGAAGAAGCTGATTTATATGCTGGTGATATTTAAAAGCTGTAGAGGATGTGTGTACATTCACTTCAGCTTGTATTGACAGTGAAAGCGGCTAAGGACATTTGTGAAGAGAGAATATACTGAAGTGCTGCTGACCTGACACATGGACCTCTTTGGCTCAACAGCAGCTGGTTGACTAGGACACATTTCCACTAAAACGGTGCTTGTATTGGAGCCATGGGGCTTTGGGCAGAAGGTCTATGAACCTCTCTGAAAACTGGAGACACTTCTACTGAAACAAGATCCAAATGGTTGTAACTGTACACTGACATAACCTGCATGAACATAAACATACAGCACATTGCGGTTTTTGTTTTGAGTTGTTTTGTTGCAAGTTTTGGGAACATGTTTTAACATCCAAAGTCATCTGATTCAACATCCTTATGTATCACAAGCTACTTCTGCATTTATAAGATTTAAGTTATTTACGTCTATAGCTTAATACATATTTAGCATTTAAGCTGATTGTCTGTCAATTTTATGTGCTTCCAGTGTGGACAGCTTTGTTGATTATGACAGGATCTTTGTGCAGTCTCAATGTTGTACGTCAATCTTTCCAGACTAAGTTGTTCTCAAACCTTGTGTGGACATTATCCTGCACTCCAGTTTTGATGTTAGCAACTTAATGTTCAGCAGATTTAAAGGACCTGGAAAAGCCCCTTCTTAAGTAGAAATGCTTCCAAATTGGGCACAAACTCCGGGACCCTGACATTACAATGACATATCTCTCAGAGCGCAGCCAGGCTGTTGACGTACCATATTGAAACAAGCTGTGTGGACTGCTCTTCTCGTTTACCCTCTATCTCTCCCTCTGTCTGTCCATCTGTTGTGGGTTGCATTGGTCTGGAGGTGATTCCTCTACAGACACAGGACTCATTGTGGTATCTGTTGCCTTGTGTTCCAGACCAGCAACCCACCAGTCACATTGGTAGATGGTACCATTGGGTGTGGTGAAGTAAAAACTGTGATGTTCTCTTACATAACCAGAATATGGCCAGAAGCTCAGAGCTCATAGGATGCAATTACACTGCAAGGCCTAATGAACAGAACAGACACCTTGATGCACCTGATTATTTTTTATGTTTACATTTACTTTAGATATAACTGAGGATGCTTACATGAAAACTCAGCAAGGCACTGTAGTGTTGCTAGACCCAAACTTATTGATTTGGGTTTGTCTGACTATTCTTTAAATTTACATTTACAAATTAAGATGTGAATTGGATATGAATGTTTAGATGTGGGGTAAATGTCAGATGTGTATTAAATTTAGAACCAAATTTGAAAATGGCCCAAATCAGATGCCAAAAAATAGCAAAGTATTTTTGCAGTTTACGTGCATGCAACAAGAACATGCCAAATTTGTCATATCTGTGCCAGATATCTGTGAAAATAAATTGATTGACAGTTTAAATACGGTGATTCTGGCATCTGTTGCTCCATGTTGCTACCCACATTGATAGGTTTCACCAATCATGGTTTGATGTGTCTGACAGACATCTATAATCTGTTTATCTATTACTGTTTATCTTCTTCTGGTCCGGCTTCTGGTCTGACTGGTTAGTCAGCTGAACCTCAGCCCCTCCCCAAGCCTCTCATTAGTTCAAAGTCTCATGTCCCAAAAGTCATTAATCATGCTGCTTGGACACCTTGCCTCCCCCCTCCTTTCCCCTGGCAAAAGCATGATTTCCAATTAAATCTCCTAACTGCGAGGTTAAAAGCCAATTTCATGCACCTTACTCTTGATAAATGGGTGATGGACTAACCATTATTTCTGTCTTCTTCTTAGGTTACCTCAGACATTTCAAAGTTGAAAGACAATGACCAGATGTGATATATTGTTTAATTTGGGATTAATTTTTTTCTCTCAGTCTTATCCTTTTCCAATAAGTAAATGACTGCGAGCATTAGTAATTGAGTCTCTGTTATTATTTGGTTTTCATAATTTGAAACATGCTATCTGACTTTCTATTTATGAATTTCTAAAAAGAAAATTTAAAGAAGAAAAATTATGCAAAATAATTGCTTTGAAAATAACTAAAATAATAGTTTAAGGTTCAAATTCAAAACCTTTGCCATCCACAGAATATATATATATAATATAATATATAATTTCTGAACACAGAATAAAGTACCTTTAAGATACAAAGGGGGCTAAGACTCAAAAACCCAGCTAACATTTTTAGGTTGTAAAAACGTTTCCCTAATGTTTCCATTAAGTAACAAAAATGTTAACATTATTAAATAATTAACAATAATAATTAATAATTAACATTATTGCTTGGTTATGTATATTAAGGATGTTATTCAAACATTTTTTAATTGTGTAACTTTACACTAACAACTTAAAAATAATGATATATATACTGTAACATAATATAAAAAATATTCAATTAATGTTACTGCAAATTTTTTAAGGTTGAGAAAACTTCTGAGTTTGCTGTTCCCTGAGAATGCTGTGAAGTGTAAAAAGATTCATTCATAAATTAACATTCTGCCATCATTTATTTACCTACTTGTCATTTCAAAATTGTGACTTTTTTCACCAATAGAACATGAAAGATGATTAAAAAAAAAAAAAACTCAACATTTTCTTCTATATAATAAAAGTGTATGGGGACTAGAGCATTTAAGCTCCAATATAACAAAAAAAGCACCATACAAAAAGTATTAAAGGCCATCCAAAATCCTTCCACCCAAACTAAAAATACCAAGTAACCAATTTCAGTTTATGGCTGTAACATAAACTAAAGGATGCCCATTGATATATTTATCCTCAACCTGTTTTCTGTAAATATGTCTATACAAGAACAGCACTCACCATTTCATGGCCTCTTTAAAATCAAAAACCAATGATGTGGAAACCTGTTGATGTGTAACGGCAATTAATTCTCAAAAGATTTTATTTCATAACAGAGCGAAATGAACAGAACAGTGCAATCTTCATTTAATGAGAGAAAGACTTGTGCCTCAGAGCTTTTTGAGGCTAATGGTTCATTACTTTCCTTCGCCTAGAAAACGAAACATTGATCTTAGCATGTGACAAAGCAAGGAAGATTAACGGCATTAGCGTCCACTGTTTATGAGGAGTGGTCATGCCCCAAGCCGAGAAAATGTGAAAAACAAAAGTTTGTTTCTCTCTGTCACTTCGCCAGTCATTCAGCTCTGGGGATGGTGCTGGTATTTATGGTTCAATAGACACACTATCAGCCCAGCCAGTGTTAAAGCATGCAAAAGGCCACAAAATCCACCAGGAATTTCTCTGCCAGTGGAAAATTATGGATGCCAAAAATCAGTGTGGTGGAACAGGCCTCATCCAACCTAGTTGCCCCCTTCAGGTGTGTGGCCATTTTAACAATCAGCAAATAGCAAAGAACAGATACTACCAAATAGCCTATACTTTACAGTATAATGAAAGAACAAACTTGTTTTTATATTTCCAATGTTGATGCATTGACTTTTTTCACTTTTATTATTTTTTATTCTTTTCAAATCCATTTTTATCAATATGTGGGAATCAACCCTGTGACCTTGAAATTGCTAGAGCCATGCTGTAATATTTGTGCTACAGAAATAAAAATAAAAGTGTCCCTGTAGCTCAGTAAGTAGAGCACTGGATTAACATTGCAAAGGTTAAGGGTTTAAATCCCAGAGAACACATATCCTAATAAAATGTTTACCTTGAGTGCACTGTCCATTTGGATGGACAAAAGCATTTGCCAAATGTGTAAATGTAACTTATCAGTACTTTTAAATACTCTTAAAGAAACTGTCAGACATTTTTTGAACAACATGGATGAGATGTCTCTTGCCTGATATGTCAAGAAAGAAGTGTTCTGGGAAATTGCTCTGTGTGACAGCTCTAGAATCTGTAAACAGAAAATAAAATGTCAAGGATTCTTTTTTAATCAGAAACACTTTCTGCCTGTCAATCATTGTGCATATTTGGATTTCCTGACGTTGGGTTTGCTGACGTGTCTATGAAGGGGGAATTTTGAGAGAGGATGTGTAGTTAAAGTGATGGGGTGGTCTTCAGTGGCTACAGTGTCTACCTCTGGCAGAGGTTATCTAAACTAAATGCTTCCAGCACCTTTAACATGAACTAAAATCAATAAGATCAAAGTTTTTGTCTTTAATCGTTTTGTCTTTCAATGTCACATCACTATTTCATCCACATTCAATCGAATGATTCAGGATATTCGTGAAGAGACAGATGGAGGAGTGGGGCATGAAATGCATAAATAGTTTTCTGAGCCAATTAACCACTACCAGTATAAAAATCTATTTTATGAGAGTAACTCATTAGAAAAACACGTTTACAGCTATCTCACCTTCAGAGTTTGTGCCAGTGTTTGCTGCAGGGAGACTGTTGCCAGTTTTAGCGTGTTGACGTAATGTATATTAATTTACTTGGCATTTAAAGGACACTTCTTCTGATCTAAATATACATCCACTTTGATTAGTATTTGATTTTTAAGCATCACATCACAAAAGAAATCCTTGCTGAAACCATGCAGAAATATGATGGAAATATTTCACAGAAAACAGTTTTAAGTGTTATAAGAGCTCAACAGCATGTACATTGATCAAGTGCCAGAGGCAAAAAGTAAGAGCGTTTCTCTAGATACGGTTTGGGATTTGCCAGGTAAAAGTCAAGCAGGCGGTTTAAAATTCACTTTTGAGTTTTCCGTGTGGTTGACACTAGCCGTTACTGTGTCCAATTTTTTTTTTATCTGTGCTTCCAGCTATTTGCTAGTCATTAACCATGAAGCCCAAGCCCCCGGATTGCCACGAGACGAGCTTCATCCTTCGCCTTGATTTGTTTACCCATTCATTTATTTATGCAATTCATATCTCTGCCCCATCGCTGTTCATTTGGGAGGCTAACAAACTGGTTCAAGGTTGGCGAGCCAGGATGTCGGTAGGCAGCGGCACATGCCGTGCCAGCTTGCTTAATTTCCTGGATTTTGGCATCCTCGTTCTCTCTTTGCATGCTCTCTCCACTTGTGCGTAACATGCTCATTTCTGAAGTGTAACATTGTGGATTTGAGCTGTTTGCCTGCCAAATGCAGGCCAAAATGGCAACTCGTGCGGTGGCATGCTCTGATGAACCAGAGAGTCGTTGCAGCTGGATCTGTATATAAATGGCAGGCAGTGCATGCCAAGAACAGCCGTCCACTTAGAGCGACTTCTGTCGACACTCACAGATCTAACAATGGCGAAAGCCCTTCCAATTTGTTTTTGTACCACAGAGCCACACTTCTTTGCATAATGAGCCATTATAATCAATGCTTTATAATGAAGATGTCTTTGCTAAGTGGTGATTCAGAGCGTAATTGAAAATTGAGATCATAATTGTGTGCTCCTCACTTACAAAAAGTACCAGAACGTGTTACCACGCCTTTATGGACATGCATCAAAATAACACCATGGCTAATGCTATGACAC
>JAZGTK010009530.1:0-17191 GCA_036877625.1 Ambastaia sidthimunki | reverse complement strand
CAGTGACGAAAGCTGATAAATGAGACACTGTTAAATGTTTATAGTTGCCAAGCCAATGAAAGATCTCACATTTCATTGTTTGAGCATGTTAAAGAAAGATGAGAATGCTTTAGGTCAGCACGCGGGGGAACTGGTTTGTTAAACCTTACACTCTAGCTGGGCAGTAGACAAAACAAACAAAAAAAAACAAAAAGTCAATTAAAACAAAGTAAGAGAAAAATAAGAAAATGTTAACAACTGCTAGAGATGGATTTCATATTACTAATAAATTATAATTGTATTTTGCACCGGTTTAATTTCTTTAAAATGGTTTAAAAAGGGTCATTAAAACCTTTGAAAACCGCATGTCATGTACAAAATGCAGCAAATTGCAATTGACATTCTTCAAACCAGTGAGTCTAATGCTTGGCCAATAAATTAATAGGCAAAAATGGACAAAGAATTCTGTGTCCTAAAGTTTCTGTATCATAAGACTCTTCATCTTCCTCATCATCTCCAACAACAAATGTGTTTATGAACAAAATCCAGATGGCATGTCTACAAAGGTAAGTCAATTTTTGTTTTTCTTTAGTGTAAACAAAGAACAATTATAAGCAAATTTTGTTTATATAAATTATAAACAAAACTCATGCTATCTAGCAAAACAGACTGCTTTATGAGAACGCTTATGAAAAGATAAGGAAATCAAATACTATTTGATAGTCTTTCTTTACACTGTCTATACGTGTTTAAAACATATTGACAGAACTTACACATTGAACGCAACTGTGACTGTAAAAGTTTAACTATAAGGAAATCTGAAATCTTTTCAAGTTTCCATTGGTGCTTTGTACGCCTGTATATATACATATATACATTCGGATGTATATATACATCCGTCACACATGCATAAAATACAGAAAAAATTATTTCTGTAGACCGTACAGACAACTGATATATTACGAAAACAGGGTCATGGGTTTGTTTACCAGGGAATGCATATAATGTACACCCCTAATGTACTATAAATCACTTTGGATAAAAGTGTAATACATGTAAATACAAAAACACTCAACATTCACAAACACACACAAGTGTGACTTAAATAAAGCATATAATCTGGAGTTACTACAAATGTGATTGGAGGTCTTACCGTGTCATTCTCTGCCATGAGACACTGAAGTGAAGACTATGGTCAAATCCAAAAGATGGGTCAGATTTCAACCTGTCTCTGCAGTCCCAAAGGACAACTGATTCTATTCCTGACCTGCAATTCAAGAGACATCTAGGACTGCCTCATATCCTGCCTCTTACCATTTGATATTTCCTAGAAGAATGCCGGTGTCATATCTACCTGTCAGACCAGTTTCACCAGATCAGGGTAGTGTGTGCTACACCTCCCATCTGGTTTACACGGAAACAATAAACTGAAAACAGACTCACATCAAAACATGAGATGAAGTTCTTTTGGACAAAGCTGGACTGGATATATACTGATATCACAAATATTACACACTTCTATCACAAATATCCAGTGGAAGCTTCAAACCAACATCCACGGGCTGTTAAACTGTAATTCCATCATGACAATCATTCAGTGGATGAACTTTAAACTCCTAAAGTTACAAAGTATCTGTCACGTACGGCAGGCCGGGGCTAGTTGTCACAGGAATTCTAGTTCACTTTTCTTTTTAATTTCAATATACAGGACAAATTAGTTAAATTTCTTGTTGGTCGGCTTTGAAATAAAATCAGTTATAACAACATGCAGGAATAAAGCTCCACATCTCATACAGACTGGAAGAAAAAAGTGTGACAACCAGCCAGGCCGTCCACTATGTTCCAAACAGGGCAACATGTTTCCTTCGCAAATGATTACAAACAATTTCTGATTATTAATTACCATTTAATAGCGAAAATTCTGAAAGATCAACATTTATTAAACTATCAGGATATAAGCATGGCTATTAATAAGACACATGAACCAGGAACTTAAAATGGGTTAAGGTAAAATCTTGACAGTCAACTCGATTTTTGTTCCGAATCACTGCGTAGGAAAAAAACACACTAACAGCCACATCACTGGTCTTTACACAACTCATCAAAGCAGTGGCAGCTGTATGACAGCAATGCAGTCATGTTGGGTGATCAGTTAACACTTCACAAAGATAACATGACAAGGCAAACAAGGCAGCTGTGATTTGACATTTTCCCCCACCACAGGTAACACTGTTCAGCTATTCAGTGTTACAGCTTCCCTTTAACACAATCGCACTGAACATGAAGCTAGAGTGAGCTGCTTTATTTTTCCATATCATTTACCATCCATATATCAGTATTCAGCTCAACACTTAGCAATAAACTACACGGTTGATGGTTAATCTATTGTAAACCTAAAATGACCTGTTCACAAACTCATAACATTCTTTAAAAGACCTTTGTGAAAGTGTTGCAGTACATATTTGGATTTCAGAGACCTTAGATATAAAATATACATAAATACAATGAACTTTCACATGCTAAGATTATCTGACTGGTGTACTAACCCCAAACAGAAACGTTTCTAGAAAGGAATACCAGTCATTTGTTAAAAGTGTGAAATTTTTTGCGTTACTTCTTAAATTTTAGAGCATCATCAGGATCACCTTTAAATAAACAGTAAAATTTACATTTATTCATTTGGCAGACACTTTTATCCAAAGCGACTTACAGTGAAATCAAGGTAAACATTTTTATCAGTACTTGTATTCCCTGGGATCGAACCCACAACCTTTGCGCTGCTAACGCAATGCTCTACCAGTTGAGCTACAGGAACACCCTGTACAGTAATTATTACAGGCTTGAGAGAACCATGACTGGACTGAGAGTCTATTGTACTGGTTTAGGTCTGGGGTCTGGAGGGTCCAGTCTGGACTATATGCACGCGCAGCAACCTGCATATAACAAAAGTTAAAAAGTAACGAATAACTAACAAAAACAACTCTGAAACTAGGACCCACATGACTTGACTGGAAAACATGATTCTGACTGATGTTGTATATATACTAAACAGTAGATAAATACAAGGGCTACACACACAGAGAAATAAATGACAACACAAGTATGGACTCAGTAAGAGGGGTATAAGACCATCAACAAAAACAAGCAAATGTTCAAAATGACACATTTTTAATAGTTTTCCATATTTCTTTCTTTCTTGGCAGTCAAGAGAAGAGAGGGAGGGAGCAGACCCAAGTAAACATTTATTAACCAGCTTTACCAAAGTTATAGTAACCACTATCCCAAATGTTATAACTATACCACTGTACTACAGAATTAAGACTTTAATTTATCCGACACCCTCACCAGCAGTCAGCATTTATCTTATCATTCAGCACCAAGCACTAGAAACCATGTACTGTACACACGGTTGTCCAAAAACATTTGTGCCTATATTTACAATAACAATATTTACACTTTCTTGCTGTAATCATTATTTACAGTAATTAGTTATTTACTGTAATGAATGTGTAACCTCACTGAAGTGTCTCCATATGCATACATTACAGCTCTTTATCAATGCATATAATATAGTTATTCATATTCATGGTTTACAGTGCAGACACCACTGCAGACACTTTTCAGATCATGTTAGAACCATTAGAATGCTGAAATTCACATTTTATATGTTGTTATTATGTTATGTTATTAATCATTAAATTATATTTTAAAAGTGTTAGCCACCACACAAAAACTTATTCCTCAATTAAAATGTTTTTTTATTTAATATGCATTAAAAAAAAATGGAAATTCATATTTAGAATTGTTTTTAAACGTTTAATGTATTTTTTTTGTTTTTGCAGCATTGATTTGGTACCTCACAATAACTATTACTTTCACCCCAGCATCACTGCATATCTCCGGTCCAGACAATCCCACACATGCATCACACACAAATAACTGCCATTTTGTTTTCCAGACATTAGGTCGCCCTCAAAATCACTGTAATTCTTTTTTCATCACTGACCCCTCTCCCCACAACACGAAAACCTGCAAATTGTGTTCTACACTTTTTTGGCCTTGTTTTCACAGCCTGGCCTGAGTTTTATTACAAATGATATACTACTATTACTTTGAAATTCAATTTCCAGTCTCTTTTGAAACAATACGTCAATGCTCAATGTCACAGTTAATGTGTCAACAGAGATAAACAGGAAGTTCTGATGACATAAGCAGTTCCTTCAAAACATCTCATTATTACATGACACTACAGTGTATGAGGAAAAAACTGTGTAACGCAGTTATTTTCTAAATTGCTTTGACTGACTTGGTGGAATTATACTGACACCTAGCAGTGTGAATGCAGCATCATGCAAAACAAAAGTACAGAAACCTTTCTAAAACCAGACTGACAAAAGAAAACCAGCTGAGGATGATTTGAAATGCTTTGTTTTGTCCAGAGCTGTATATAAAAACAGCTTCAGGAGGAAAACACAAAAGCACGCTTTTACGAAGTCTGGAGTTTAGGACAGGGTTTAACCTCTTCATTATAACGTTTTATATTGTTGACATTCACAACCACAAGATGGCACTGTCATAAAACATCTCATTTACCCTTCGAGAATAATTCCAGGGTCAATAGATTCATTTCAGTAGGCGGGATTAAGATGCATTTACCACTCGCACCACATAGCTTTTCTTGTCACTCTGTGGACAGCACTGGTAAGGACCGCATGCATGTTAAAACGTCATAACTGGCAGTTTATATTAACAACAGGCAGGGTTTGACATTGTTATTGTTACTATTATGTTTAAAGTACATTGCCAGCATTGGGAATCGAACTGGGGGGCCTTCCGGTTATAAGTCGACTCTTGAACCATAGGCCACAACTGCTCAAAACGTTAACCAGAATGTGCTTTTTGCCTGTATGCATCATGATGCAATTTTCAAACTGTTGTGTCTGAAAAAGTGACATGATTTTTTGTGGTGCATTGTGGGATCTTATAAGCAAGGAACGTTTCACTGCACTGGAAAGCTTTGCGATTGGACAGCCCTTAAAATTGCCCAAATCAATGCCCTAACTAGGCAACTTGAAGAGTGAGTGAACATCATGTCACCTTCGTCAGACTAATTGTACTCGTGAATCATTTCAAAAACCTAATTACCTTTTCAGGTTTAGTCTAATGGTCAAATGAGGAAAACTTAATAAAGACTGGAATTTGTTAGTAGTGAAAAAATAATTAAAATTCTAAATGTCAGGCTGAAATTAAGAAAGCAGAGCTATCAATTAAATCAAGTTACTTGATTTTTAATGTTTCTTGTAGTTTGCCTTTAAGACAAATTGCTAGACTGAGCCACTAGCAATTAGCTTTTTTTTCTTAGAACAACTTCAGCATTTTAAAGGTTAGTATGCATGATGAGAAGCAACTATTTATTCTCTTCTTATTTTCTTAAAAAATATATTACTTATTATTTTTCTTGGTGCTTAACAGCCAACTCAAATTTGATAAGATAAACTGTTACATTGGCTACTATTCAAATTAAGCAGTGAAAATTAAAAAAAAAAAACCAAAACTAAAAAAGAAAAAGCACAGGGAGAAAAAAACTAAAATGAAACTGTGAAAGTCCCAGATAAGCAAAAATAAAACATGCTAAGCACAGTATATGGTAATTTTAAAATTACCATTTAAAAATATAAATGACAATATATGTATACAGGCCTGATTGTTATTTAATATTAAAACTTGTTACTAATTTCGACTTGATTTTGAGTAATTTACATTGTAAATCATTTCATTTTTATGAAACAGCGGCTGTTTTTTTATACACTGGCAATTTAAAAAGGTATTTTTGAACTGTTGAAAACGCTGCTATGATAATAAAGGTTCTGAAACACATTTTCACACATGCTGCATTTAAAAAAAATATATTTACATATTTAAAGCTAAAGTGTGTCATTTGTGCTCCACTACAGTTGCAACAAACAGAACTGTAAAAATAATGGTTATTTCCAAACAAGTTTCCAACATTTCTGCCATTTGTTGGACACGTGCCTGTGTCCCATCCTACACCCATCATTGTTGTGTCCAGTGGAAACCACAGAATTTTATTTTTACAGGTTAAAAGTTTGACATATTGCATTTGACTGAAATGCTTGTACAGAAATAGTTTACTGATTTTCAAAATCGAATTGAGTGTAATGCACAAGAGTCACTGTAAAATATGTATTTCAGTTTTAGTAATTGGGTTAGTTTTGATTGGCCACTGGGGTGGTTTTGTTATACAGACCTGGCAATTCTGGCACTAGTCTGGGTCAGTCCCCTTTTTTAGACTAATAAGGTCAGAGTTTAATACTGCTTTTAAAATGGTCTGGGTTATTCAGCTATCTTTAAGACAGATCTCCATCTGAACTTTAAAATATATATCGTAGTGTGCATATACAGTCCAATCTAAAAATATACACATGCCCTAGATAGGATGAGGACCTACAGGTTACTGTACGTTGATTCATCTTGAGATGCTTGCCCTCAAGCATCAGGTCATATTCAAACACATAATCTTGACTGCTTGTGTTTCCTGTTCACTGTTGCTCTCAATAAAAAAAAAAAACACTTTTGAAGCAATATTAGTGATTTGCTTATACCTGCATAGAAACATTTAAAATAGGTACATGCTTTTGACATACTCTACAAACACATGCTTTCATACAACATCTCAAATACATTCTTCATTGATCATCAATATACATTATTTATTCTGTTGTCGAAGATATGTAAATGATCTAGTAAATGTATTGGCCTTGAATGTGTTAATGATATTGCATTAGTGATATTTAGCTTAAGCTCAGATGCGTGAAAGTCTTTTAGTAAGACTTTTGCCTTTCATAAAGTGAAGATTAGCTTTATGTTGTCACTGGGAATTGATCCCAGCATAAGTTTCACTGTAAATGGGTTTCTGTGCCTGGTTATAAGTTCCTTAATGAGCTGGATGGATTACCTGTTACCACATACTGTACATAGACATTTATGTATAAACTTTCAGTTCTTTTGTGAAAGTGAGAAATGCAGATATAAACAGAAATACACGTTTCATTTTTGTTTTCAACCACTTCATTCTTGACAAAAATAAAAGATTTTAGAACAGGAGATTATAAGAGTTAATGATATTTGATGTCAATTCAACATATGTTTTTTTAATTTTTATTTGATAAAAAATAGCGAAACGAAACCTTCTAAGGATATAAATAAGACAGCCCAGATCTTCTAAGAACCGCACACGCCCGGAACTGGTCTTCTGTACGGGGAAAACATTACACACAAATGTAGACGTGTGAAAGATAAATGTTGTGAATTCAAAAGTGAGATTCATCAGACCAAAAGGGTACAAAAGTGTGAGGTGTTCAAAAACTTCATGCTGAGAAATTAAACATCACAGCCTACTAGATATGTCTTAATGCACAAACATGCAAATATGACACCTGTAATACAGTATTAAGGAGTGCTGTAAAATAATACCAACCAAAATATGTCTACCATGTCTATCAAGTCTGCTAACATAAGCAATTTAATCATTAATAAATAGCATTTTGTTTAGTCAAACATACACGTTTACTTGAATGATTAACATGTATTAATGTATTTACACTTTTGCATACGAGATTTTTCACTATTCTGTAAGTGTACAGGATCTTATACGTGCACAGCTACAGTTTACATACTTTGACTGTGTGTACATAACCGCAAAAAGAAAAAAAAAACATGTCGCTATTTTTGAGCCTGGAAATATCCGCCATGACGAAGGGCACAAGCAAAACAGAGAGAGGGGAAGTTACCTTGCAAATACACAGAAGCAGTCAACCAGTTAACCACACTCACATGACAGACGCCGCCGTCAGTCACTTAGTAGCAGAGCTGGTTTAAACGTTAAACATCCATTCGCTTCTTTGGAGTTTTGTGTCTGGATCTGGGGTTTCTTGCTGGATATGCTGTTGATTAATTGATATAAACATGTATTGGACCGCATGGCTGTCAATTGCGGTCGCGTTGATACATGCTCCGCTTTATGCAGCAGGTAAGACGATCGTTTTAGTGGCGACTATATCGCCTGTTTTGCTTGATGATTGTAATGTTTTTCTTAGTACAAGTAAATGTGTTTTTTAGTTATTTGTTTTTATTTTAATTGAGTTCAATTTGTTATTGTTATGTTTATTCCGTTTGATCTTGTGTTTAAAAAATAGCAACCAAGTGCCTAGCATATATAAAAAACTTCACGATAATTAAAAAAACAACCCACAATGCATCTCATCAAATGTGTTTGAGAAAGTGACATGATAGTGTAAAGCCTTGGTAGAAGTCCAAATATTAACAGTTTCTAATGAATAAAGATGAATTATGTGTATACAGTTTCTTTTAAGTAAATGGGAGTTTGATTGTAACCGCAACCTTCAGTTTCTGTCACAGCAGTGACGTAAATTCCACGTAAACATTTTACGTCCCCTGTGAACAGTGATTCTGTCATCTTATATCATACACCCCTTATCTGAATTAACAAAGAGTTGTTCAGGCTGGATTATTACATTACATTATATATAATAATATAATATAATTATATTATATGATCAGTAAAAGCAGTAGACATAACTCTCAACTGGGAAGTGCAGAGAACTTATATAAAGTCTGAAAATAATTCTGGTCATTTTTAACAGGTGAAGAAAATAACATAAAAGTGACATTTGACATTTGGGAGGGAAATGTAACTGTGCTGTGGGATCTCCAAGACGGGGCTCCTCCAGATGCCCTTTACCAAGTCAAGCTGTCATTGTAAGTAGAAAAGTTCTCCTATATCTACCTATATAATGCATATAATAATTTTCTTTCCCAAATCCAATAGCATTCAAGTATTTGGTCTTTGGACTCTAACCTTGTCTCATTGTTTCTTTGTTAGATATACTTCAACTGAGTGGCACATTGTGCCACAGTGTAACATGACAAGAGAAACTACATGTAGTCTTGGGAATCTTATAGACCAAAAGTCGATTAAAATACAAGTTGGGCTACTTCAAAGCGATGGCAGCTTTAATTGGTCAATCGTACATAGAGTTCGTTTACTGAACAGTAAGTATTTGTAGGACAGAGAGCAAAGTTTTAGTGTAAAGTTTTACACATTTTACAGTCATTTTACAGTTGTACTGTACTTTACAGTTGACTAACATTTAAGGGTTTTATTTATTTAAGGCAAATTCTCTTTTTATTTAAGGCAAATTGTTAGCTCCAGATTTCCACCTGTCTTCCACCACTAAATCGGTAAAGGTTAAGATTTACAGGAAGCAGTTTCTGAAACAGCTTTTTGACTTTGGCCCACGTTACACGGTCACTTTGCAACCCAAAGGAGACAGTCAGGTAAGTTTTCATAAGGAATATTTACAGTACACTGGGTCATTTTATGCATCTTTATCAATCGTATTGCTGTGATTGGATTGGATATGAATATTCTACTCGCCTTATATGTGTCTCAGACCTCCTCTTGAGTAATTGGTCTTGATTGTCTTTGTAGTCTTTGTAGTAACTTACCAGTAAAAACACAAAGTGATAGAGGAACTTATTTTAATATATTTTCAACCTGTAATTTGTGATTACTAAAACTGCATTTTGTCTGATGAAGGCTATAACACAGATTGAAGATGATGATGAAGATGGCGAGGTGGAGTTCAGTTCATTGCAGTTATGGCAGGAGTATTGTGTCCTTGTGACAGTGGAGATGGAATCTGCCAATATTAAAAACACCTCATTACAACGCTGCATATATCTATCAGCAGGTACTAAAGTTGGTCTATATAAGCTGTTTGTCACATACAGAAATATTACAGTACAGTAATGTTTACATATGTATATATTTCCAGTTTCTCTGTTGATGATGTGGAAACATGACGTGAAAAATATTTAAGTGAAAACGTGTCTAAGAACGAATCTTCTTTTATGTTACTAAAATGATTTATTTGTGAGAGAAACATAAACCATTACAGCATCATTTAGACTCCTCCTGTTTCACAGATTTTTCCTTTGTGATCTCCATGGTAGCACTTGGGATACTTGCAGTCGTGTCATTCTTCGCCTGTGCGGTGTGTTTCTTCCTCAGGCGTCCTGGTAAAATGCCTGTTGCTCTGGTGAGTCATCCTGCTAATTTTCACATAAAAGCAGTTTCATCAAAACTAAAAGTATAGAAGGCGAGTTTCGGAGTTAAAAAAGGAATAAAGTCCTAGGGTTCAGTCTGGTGACAGCCTTAACAGTAATGGCTGAAATATCAGTTCTCCTTTCGAGGAACAGAGGCAGAAAGGGGAAATTCCCGGCATTTGTGCTGTCTTACGTGTACATGCGCTCGTGATAAAGCTATATCAGTTTGAAGTATTACAGGGTATGCTACATTTTTAAATCATATGGTGTTAAAACAGTTTCACAAAGGTTTTAAATGAAAACAGATGTAGCCTTACTGTTCAAAAATAAAGGCAAAAAAAGGCACTCTTTGGTTATAAACGTTGGTGGAACACAATCAGACAGTGAGATGAGGATTAAGGAAAACTATTTGAAAATGATTATTAGTTTAGCAATTCTGTTTGGTAACACCAGAGGCTTAGAAATGATGCACATTATTCTTTAAGTGTCCAGATACATCCAAGGGCCTTTGTGTATTTTAACACAATGTATGTGTAATTATTATTTTTTGAGGTTAACTATTTTGTGTTTTACTGTCCATCAGAAATCCGCTGTGAATGGATGGCACCCCATGAATATAGGACGTGTCCAAGTGGAGGCAGTCACTGACAAAGGGTGGCTCCTCACCAGCAACAAAACAGTGGGAAAGACAAACCTGCCTGAAGAGGAGACGGAATGCTCAGAGGAAGATAAAGATAGGAGAGAAAGCACAGACAGTGGTGTAAGCATTGGCCAGCAGTGCTCGCTGAAAGTCGGGGGGACGAGAGAGGAGGACAGTGGCTGTGAAAGCCTGACGGGACCTGAGGATGGTCTCAGTGATGGAAGAAGAAGCTTGGAAGAACTTCCTTCTCTGGATGGAGGAGTTACCGGCAGCAGCAGTGAAAGCCGAGAGGACAGCGGTTTGGGAATTGGGAACCGAGTTGCTTCTGACAATCTCAGGGGTGCAGACAGTGAACTGCTTTCTGAGATAGTGGTTGTCGGGGATGGATATCGTAGTCAGAGCCCCTCTGGTGATGGGCAGAGTGAGATAACCATGCCCTGCGACGGAGACAGCAATATGGCCGCCCCTCTCGGTGGCTATCGGTCAGGTCATGTGACATGCTTGTGTTCTGACTTTGAAACTTGCCTGTGGTGCAAAACTAGGAAGCTTTTACCGACAGACTGTGATTCAGCATCTCATGAGCAAACCAGTTGCACTTTCGCAGAAGACAACAACGACAACAGGCCCAGCTATTTGAAAAAATCTCCCATACAGGATGTGACCATGTCAAGACTGGAGGACAAGAACTGTTGTGAATCATCCTCTCTTTTAATTTCCTGTTCATCATTTCTGCAAGAAGGACAAAATCTGCTGTGCCAGGTGGACAGTTTGCCTCTTACGTTAGGAGATGTAGAACTAACATTTACATGAACTATGAGCAAATATTTTGGATGTATAAACAAATAAGAGCCCTGATAAAGTGGGTATGATATGTACATTGTACATATCTGCTATTCCTTGTGCTGAGAGGCTAAACGCCTGCGGGCCCTCGGCAGTGGGGCGCCTTTATGATTTCTGTACGCGTGGGGTCATGTTGCCTCATGCTGACCAGAGGGGGAGAAACTTAAGCACCAAATCACACCATCACATCATTTCCCTTTTGGAGTAATAAAATGAGGGATGTGGTCCTAATATGGCTCAAGTTTAGCAATGAGGAAACCAAAACTGTTGGTGGTTAAAGATAATTATCAGCTTTCAACGTCAGATCAACGTCAGATCAACCAATCTCACCCACTACTGATCTATTTACTTGATCTTGTTGTGTACTGGTGTTTTTTTTTTATTTTGCTAATTTGCACATGCAATATTGTTTTTGGAATATTTATTTACTGATATGTACTGTATCAAATGTGTCAAAATAGTAATAAAATGCTAATAGATTTATACATTTTCTGTGTGGGGCTCGCCTGTGTAAAACCAAACATGATAGTTTGTACAGTATGTTGTAGGTGTTTCAAGGGTTTTTTGAATGTTGCTGCTGTATACGGTTGGTTCTTTTAATTTATTTATTTGTTGTTGGTTTCATAGTTTTACTGTAGTGTAGTTTTAGCCAGCCACAAAAAATAAAATAAAAAAACTGACAAAAAACTGAAACGACATGTCACCAAAAACAAATAGTCAAACAAAGAATGCACTGTGGGAAATTCCTGTTTTATAAAACATAAAAACAAATAAGAAAGGAAAGGCCAGCAGTTCCTCTTGTGGAAACCCACGGAACCTTGTGACGATACACATATTAAAATAACACAATATACTTCCTCACATGGCACATTAGTAGCAGCACCTAATGTAAAACCCTGTTACTTTATTTCACTATGAATATAAATATGAAATCCATGAGCAGATATACTTAAAAGTCTTGGATATAATCAAACATTCTGAACCAAGAACTCACAAATCTTGCGCAATTTTAATTACGCAGTACTTCCATAACGTAAGAACACTGTGTGACATTGAGACATGGCAAAAATGAGACTGAAATACATCACTGACATCCATCTTTAGATAAGGAAGGAAATACACAGTACTTTACATATCAGCTTGAGTTTCCTGACTCAACACATTGTCACAGCTGTAAGATAATGAGGGGACATTAAACAACGTTCCTGTAGATTCTGTGGTCTGGACTCATTTTAAAACTGATTTCAAAATATTTTTGGAGAAGTTTACATAAATGAACAAATGTAGTTATCAGATCATTTGATCACCTCGGTTTGACAATAAATCAATTTTATCAATTTATTTGAATTTCTGTAAAAGGTCTGACATTTACATTTATCAGTAGAATGGCAAGTACCCTTGCTGTGAATCTTACATCAGGTGTAAACTGAAACCACAAAACCAAAACTGATACAGAACACAATAACAGACAAATGGGGGTTAAGTCAGTACAACAACATTCATTTGAACCATCTTTTTTGTAGTTCTGAAGCACAAATACTCCTGAAGTCTTTTGATTAATATTTAACGTATAAATGACATACACTTCATTTAAAATCCTTTACAGTGATCGATTCATTGATACCCTAGGAATCAAAACTAAGACCTCAGTGTTGCTATCTCCATTCTCTACCTCTATGTATTATATAAGAAATTGAAAAAATTGTTCAATGTGGTTGAGATGGCGCAATGTCGTAACGCTGTTGACACATCAACTACACAAATGAAGAGAGAAACGAGAAACGATGAGGTCACAAGGAAAGATTGCGTTTTTTGGATCATAAGACCAACTGAAATTTCTAGTAGCAGAGATCTCGCTGGTTGATCTCCACGGGTCTCATCACTGTTTATTTCTTTCACTCTTTAAAGGAAATTACCTACAGCTTAGAAGAAGATTGGAAAAGTGTGTGTTTGTTTCTGAGGTGACATCTCACTCCCCCGGTCTACGCAAAATAAGTGCTATTAACTGAGTCATCATTCGCTGTGGTTCCCTGGCGTCCTCACGGCCCACAGACAGCAGCTGTTGCACAGACATTAAATGATGAGGTTATTTTTTAAATCATGGATTATCATTTGAAGGTTAATAATATAAACAGATATTATAGATAAAACAGGCCAGGCTGTTATCAACTTTCAAATGTAAAGTTAAGTCATCAAACCAACCAAAATAATATGATAAATGCAAACTTAAAAACTTAAGCAGATGCAACAGTGAGGTCAATGGAAAAGTCAGAATGTTGTGACATATAATGGCCCAGTGCTCTGCTCATGAGAGGATGTGGGGAGGAAGGACTGATGGTTGTGGTTTTGTTTAGCGTAAGTCTCTTAGTAGCTTCTTTCATGCTTTCTTGCACTGAAGCAGGTTACTTGGGCATGATTCCTTTAAGATGTACATTTAAATGTAATTTATTTGATTAAAATGAAGTGTTTTATACTTTAATAAACTTTTAGTACACTGATTTTTAAAATAATTTATTTGGTAAGAAATAAATAAATTCATGTTTCAGCCTTTTTCTCACACAAAGCTTTCATGTGGTTTTAGGAGATTTAGAAAACAGAAAATATTAAACCACTTTTTAGTGTTTTTTGTCCAAACTGTGGCCGATCCTTAATGGCTAAAGCTGGTAGTATTACATCTGCAAGACATTAGCAAACATTACTAACTCTATACATAAACTCTAAATAAACTCTCTATACTCTAAACATAATCTCACTAGGACCAAAACTGCCTTTTCTTTCACTTATTTATTTGCAAATGTTGTAGCTTGCCAGCTGAAAATAAAAAGGAATGTGAAATCAAAGATGGGCAAATTCTGGGGGTAATTCCGATTTAGTCCACTGAACAGCGATTTAGGAATTCCAAAAGCAGAAACCGATTTTAAGAGACTTAAAGTTCAAAGTTACTGTTGCTGATTTCCAGTTAGATCATGCTAGAATATAATGTCATAAGGGTCATTATGACATCATTTTCTATTAAATGTTTTTTTAAGTAATCATGCTAGTCACCATGATGTACAAGTAAGTGTGTTCAACCCTGACATGCATGTGTGGGTTTAAGCCAGAGTGTTAATCATTCTAAAGGGTGCAAAACTGGACTTGTACTGCGAGTAGGAGGAGCTGGTTTCTGCCAAGCCTGGTCTCACAATGACAGTTGAGAGAAACAGTCTGGTAAACCTTATATGCAAACTGTTGTCTCGCAGTTGTCTCAGACCACATCCACACATGCGGCACACTGCACGTCATCTCAGGAAACACCTTACTATGCCCTTTACATGGTTGCATGAGCCAATAAAGTTCAGTTTGGTGTGTGGTTAGTGTATTGCCTTTTCATGAATTGATTCTCATGAAAAACAAAAATGAGGTCAAATACCAAAGATACAAGAATCTTTTAATAAACGGCACAGCACCAAAGATTAAACCCATTAAATAATTTATCAACACCAAAACTAACAGAACTGTAAAAATCTGTTGAAAATTCTGCTTCTGAAATTAAACTACCGGTCAATATTTTGGACACTTGACAAAACATTTTGCTCAAAACATAAGCTCATGATTTTTGGTTATTTAAACGCTTTTGTAAAAGTTTTGTAGACCATAATATGTCTATCAGATATCAACGATGAGAAACTCAAGCCCAGACAGCTTCAAACAAAAACTTCATTTAAACAAAAAAGACAGAAACAAAAACCAAACAAGACTTGACATATTCTAAGTAGTGCTCAAAACAACAAGACACGAGGATTCATAACACAGAAAAAATACACTGGGACACGACAGCAGGGAATTTAATAAGTGCAGACAGGTGAGGGGCATGAACTAATAATTGGATAATTAATGAGTAGACAAGGGGGCGGGGTCAAGACTCACAACAAGAGAGTACACGGCACAAAGCAAACAAACAATAGCCATATGCTTCCACACAAAGACAAGCAACTGGGACTAAGTCAGGATCCAAACCTTATGCTTTGACTCAGAAACAGGGTTGTCAGGATCCTGGCACAAGTATTTAGTATAAAAAGCCGAACAAGGAAGCAGGAACTCTGAATGTGCCTATGGTTTTGAATTTTTTAAGATAATTGGCAGCAATGTGAATAAAATATTACATACATACAGCTAGTTATTTTGAGATAGTTATTACATAGCAAAACACAATATTGTAATTTACTGTAAATGCAACACATCTCCTTCCACACTTGCACAAAAGACAAAACAGATGACCAGTACTGAGCAATTGAGCACACTTACCTGTACATCACCTATAACAGGAAATATATAAGCACTTCCTCATATCTGACCAGTAACGCATCACAATGGAGACGTAACCCTTCTACTGTGACCAAAGAGCAATTTGAGAACTTATCATTAATGTGACCTTTCCAGTTCTTTTATGAGAAACGGCTAGTGTGGGATTTTCTGTGCACCTGCAGTGAGTTTGGAAACAGTGAAAAACAGGATCAAAAGTACTTTGCAGGAAACGAGAGACATGATCTTAGTAACCGTAGCGACCTGCTCTTCCCAGGCTAAGCAAAGGTATGAATCATACCTGCATGAATCATTTCCATCATTTCATTTTTTCTTTCATAGACAAATGAATAAACCGATACATGATTCACAATAAAGAAAGAAAATAAATACAATTAAGTGTTTACAGTTAAGTACAGTATTTAGTGTTTACAGTATTTACAGTAATGAAGGAGCGAATGAGGCATTGATTGTTAATAAAAGCGATGGATGTTATTTCTTGTCAATGATGCTGCTAATGGAGAAAGGAGATGATTTCTTCAAGCTGACTTTTCTGCAAAGACTAAAAACAATAATGAGTAAAGCTTTTAACTTTAATTTTTTATGTACATAAACTTTAAAGTTTTATCTTATATGCATTTATTTTTATAAATGTACATAGTGTTCCATTCCCCCATTCCCCCAAATACTGCTAACAAATACTGATCTTGTCTTTCACTGAGAGCTCTGTTAACGGAAGGATGGAAGAAAAAATATTATTTTCTTTATTGTCTACTTTTTAAATACAGTTGTCTGTTAGGTCTGTAAGAAATGTGATTAATACTGTTGTGTCAGACAGGGATGAGGTCACTCACTTTTTCTTTTGAGTCTGTTGCAGTTTCTTGCCGCAGATCTGCACCAAACAGACCAGCAGCAACAGCCCTAAGATGGCAAACGATATTCCAATGCCGATTGATACTGATGTAGATCTGTCATCTGAAAGAGTTCATCATTTATTCAGCAAATAATAAAACATAACAGATATAATGTACATCGACTTCATATCCGTTTATTTTGCAATAGCATTTGGCTGGATGTGTCACTAACTTGCCCGTGTGGCGTTCTGTAAATCTGTAAACTAGGAATAGCTGACATTTCCTTTTAAACTGGTCTGTCTTCATTCTATTGCTTATTTTCTTTACTTGATCTGGCCAACCCATTTACTTTGCATTGGTTCTTTAAATACTGACTGCTTTTCTCACCAATACTATATTATTACAATTTTTATCACATCTTTACCTTACTGACTATATAACCTTGGTG